>ML677366.1:1449019-1484725 GCA_007922305.1 Dermatemys mawii | reverse complement strand
CCTATTGCTTTGTTCCCTGACTGCCCCCTCCCCAGATCCCCCCACCATAACAACCACCCCTCGGACCCCACCACCTAACCCACCCTTACCTTAGTCAGCTGGGCACTCCTGGACTGGGTCTGGCTAGGGAGCGCGGGGCCCTGCGGCTCCCTGTGCTCCCCCCGGCCTCCGGGCCAGGGAGCACGGGGCCCCCGTGGCTCCCCATGGTGGCCAGAGACCGCGAGGCGGGCCCAGCCCGCGAGCACGGGGACCCGCGGAATGCTGGGCTTGGCCGGCCCCAGCCAGGGAGCGCAGGGCCCTGCGGCTCCCTGTGCTCCACTGGCCAGTGAGGGCAGGGTCCAAGGGCTCCCTGCTTGACCCGGCCCCCGGCCAGGGAGCACGGGGCGGGTCCGCCTGCGAATGCAGGGACCAGCAGCATGCGGGCTCAGCCAGCCCCCAGCCAGGGAGCGCGGGGCCCAGGGTCTCCCTGCGCTCCACCTGGCCCCAGCCAGGGAGCGTGGGGCAGGCCCAGCCAGGAGCGCGGAGACCCGCAGCAAGCTTGCGGGCCGGATGAAAACAGCTGGTGGGCCACGTGGCCCGCAGGCCGTAGGTTGCCCACCTCTGGTCTATAAGGTGCCCCAGGACTCTTTGTCGCATCTGGTCTTGGTGACTTATTACTGGTTAATTTATCGATTTGTTCAAAAACGTCCTCACCTGACACCTCAGTCTAGGACATTTCCTTAGATTTAAGATTAGCAGCCGTGTTAGTCTGTATCCGTAAATAAGACGAGGAAGACTTCGTAGCACCTTAGAGACTAACCAGTTTATTTCAGCATAAGCTTTCTAAAGTGCTACAAAGTCTTCCTCATCTTATTCCTTAGATTTGTCACCTATAAAGAATGACTCAAGTGTGGAAATCTCCCTCACATCCTTGGCAGTGAAAACTGTTGCAAAGAATTCATTTACCGTCTCCCTAATGGTCTTGCCTTCACCGAGTGCTTCTTTAGCACCTTGTTTGTCCAAGGATCCCACTGATTATTTGGCAGGCTCCCTGACCCTGATGTACTTACAAAACTGAACAGAATTTTTTTTTATCTTTTGCTAGCTGCTCTACAATTTCTTTCCTGGCCTGCCTTATTATACTTGTGCACTAGTATGTGCGTACCAGAATTTATTGTCTGTTCTGGTTTCCTCATTGGGATTTGACTTCCAGTTTTTAAAGGATGCCTTTTTGCCTCCAATCACCTCGTTTACTCTGTTGTTTAGCCATGGTGGCATTTTTGGGGGACCTCTTACTGATTTTTTTGTTTGTTTGAGGGTATACATTTAGTTTGAGCCTCTATTATGGTATTCAATAGTGAAATGCCTACAAGCTACATGGCAACTCTTGTGACTATTCCTTTTAATTTCTGTTTAACTAGCTCCTTCATTGTGTTGTTCCCCTTTTTGAAGTTAAATGCTACCGTGGTGGGGTCCTTTGGTATTTTTTCCCCTACAAGGATGTTAAATTTAATTTACAGTATGATCACTGTTACTGAACGGTTCGGCTCTAATCACCTCTTGGATAAGATCGTGTGCTCCACTTGGGAGAAAATCCAGAATTGCCTCTTCCCTTGTTGGTTTCAGGACTAGCTGTCCCAAGAAGCAGTGGAGAACAACTGATCACAGTCCTCTCTATGACAATCATTTACACATTTGAAGACTCTTATCAGGTCCCCACTCAGTCTTCTTTTCTCAAGACTTAACATACCCATTTTTTTAACCTTTCCTTATAAATCAGAGATTCTAAACCTTTGATCATTTTTGTTGATCTTTTCCAGACTCTCTCCAGTTTGTCCACATGTTTCTTAAAGTGTTGCACCCAGAAATGGACACAATACTCCAGCTGAAGCAGGGTATCTCCATTTCATTGTTGTCGAATTTGAATAATCTGTCAGCTTTTCTTGTTTGTGACTCTTTGGAGGACGTGGACAAAAGGTGAAAAGCAAGGATTGTGGGGAATCCCATGTGAGGCAAGGCTTGTCTGACTTTTTCTTTAAAGACCAGAAGACCACTCAGGAGTGTTGTGTTGCACTGGGGGAAACACTGCAGAGCAATTGGTAAAGAAAAATGCAGCCAGTATTAGAGCAAGCAGTGAAGGCATTGGCCTACGTGGTGAAGGGGACTGCAGTGGGGAGCAGGGTATGGTTGCAGCAGCAGAGCAGATCTTGGAAACAATATTGTGGAGTTGATACTGCAGCGTATGTTGTTATTGCCGGTAAAAGGCTGCAGGTGAAATGATGCACGTCGCTATTTTAGGTCACTCTGGAATTTCAGTGGTAAAATAATTTCTAGTAGCTAGACTTGGGGCACAAGTCTTTGTAAAGGTCTGCTGAGCATATGGGAACCATCATCCAGCAGTGATAGTTTTAATCGAAAAATGCTGATTGTGTGCGTGTGTGTGTATGTGTGTGAGAGAGAGTGTGTGTGTGTCTCTCTCGAGACAAAAATGTGCCTTTTAAATATTCTAACCTACAGCTGCTTATACCTTAAAGAAGAGTTAGGAGAATGAATGTAACAAAACACCATTCCCTATAGTAGCAGATTGGAAAACATAACTTATACAGAAGGACTCAATTTGCTCAGTCTATTTAGGGTGTTAATGGATAACTTATTCACAATCTCGGAGTAGCCACATGGGGAACAGAAATTTGATACTAGAGGGCTCTTCAATCTAGCAGACAGAGCTATAACAAAATCCAATGGCTAGAAGCTGAAGCTAGACAAATTCAGACTAGAAATAAGGTGCAGATGTTAAAGTGAGGTGAATTAACCACTGGAACAACTTTCACTTGCTGGCAATTTTAAAATGTTTTTCTAAAAGAGATGCTCTAGTTCAAACAGGAATTTAATTCAGGGAAGATCTGTAGCCTTTGTTATGCAGGAGGTGACACTAGCAGATTACATCGGTCCCTTCTGGCCTTACAGTTTATGAATTAGAGCCGTTTGCATTACAGACAACTTCCTAGCAGCTAGTTGCCTACGTTCCAGAAAGGTGATACTTAGATTTCGCTCTGTGTGGGCGATATTGAAGTATCTATGCAGTAATAGGTTTGGCACAAAAATGGTAAAAGCTACCTTGCTAATTGATCAAAAATAATCTAAAAATATCAAGTTACTTTGTGTGCTGTTGAAACCAACAAGAAGAAAGCAGGACAATGTGGCACACAGCAGAGTGGGTGATATTTGTACCCTGGGGAAAACAGGCTTCTGTAGGATAGCAGTTATTGGTTATGCCCTTGTTATGAAACATACAAGACCTTCCATTAACCTCCTGCTGATATTCTCAAAATGATTTTTATGAATTTCACAGCTCACAGGCTAATGTGCTTTTTAGAATTGAAGGTTTCTTCCTCTTTATTTGACGCCTATTTGCTGAAATCTGGGATGTCAGATTTGTAATTGCCAGATAGTTCTTGGCTGATCCAAACTTGAGGACTTGGGGTCACAATGACCAGCAATTTGCCTTTTCTACCTAAAGGATAAATAACTAGGTTATTTCTGACTCTGACATAAAATGGATTTTTGAAAAAATTGGCACTGGAGGATAAATGCTGCCTTTGCAGAAGGCGGAATCAGGTACTATTTCTTCCAAATCTTTTGCTATGTGTTCTTTGCCAGCTGTGTTTCTTTTTACATTACACTTGGTAATACATTTATTACACAGACAATAAGGGGGGGAATGTGGTGAAGCTAGAAAAAACAACTGTTGTGGTTCTGGTTATAGAAGCCACAGGAGTGGCTATAGGGGAGAGATACAGGAATGAGTTGAGGAGTGGAAAGCAGGCCTTACAATGAGAAACGTAAGGAGCTCAGTTTGTTTAGCTTAACGAAAAGGTTAAGGAGCGACTTGATCAAGTAATATAGGTACTGGCACATGGTCATGGGGTGCACCACACACTTCTTGTCTGGCGCCTCCTCCTGGTCACTCTGGGGTTGATGCCCCTTCCTGCAGTTGCTCACTTTCTGTCGGTCTCTCTCGTCCTTGGAACTGCAGCCTTGTCTTCGTCTCAGCCCTCTGTCTAGGTCACTCGGCGTTCTCCCCCTTCCAGGTGTGGTTCTTCAATTCTCTCTCCTTCCCAGTGACCCAGGCAGTCTTCTCATTCATTGTCCCGCTGGTGCCACTTCTTTGGTGGCTGGATAGGGGAACCCAGGCCGCCCACTGCTCTGGGTTCCAGTCCAGGGACCCTCTACCCAGCAGTTCTGGATTTTCCTCTCATAGCCGTCATTGCTGCTTTCTTGGATCGTTTCCTGCAACTCTTGATTTCCCTTCTTGCTGTACCAGCTCCAAATCCTCCGCCCTCTTTCCAGGGAGGGACTGCCCTTCCTAGCAGCAGCTGCCCCTGTCTGTTGCCAGCTTCCTGCCAAGTCCCTGCTCCCTGGCTCTTCCTTCAGGTCCACTCTGTGGAGTTAATAGGCCAGATTAACCCTTCCAGCCCTGTGTGGGGTGGACATTCCATCACACGCATGGACAAGGTATCCGATACTAACTGAGTTTTTAATCTAGCAGACAAAGGCATAACGACTCATTGGCTGGATGCTGAAGCCAGATAATGTCGAACTACAGTTAAGCGCATGTATTTAATTAACTATTGAAAACACTTACCAATGAGTGAGTGGTGGATTCTCCATCCCTTAAGGTCTGTAAAACAGGTTTGGATGCTCATCTAAAAGAGTGTCCTAGTTTCACCACAAGTTACTGTTTTTGATGCATGAATCACTAGGTGAAATTCGATGGCCTGTATTATGCAGCAAGTCAGAGTCAATGATCATAGCTGTCTCCTCTGACCTTAAAATGTATGAGTCTGAGAAGAGCTTGAGCTGTGTGTGATTTTCATCAGAAGGCCAAGATGGAATTAATTCCACTTAACTTACTACAGTCAACTTATTGCTTTTTATAGTGTGTGAGTCTGTAACTATTTTTAAATGTCAAAAACTTCGCTGCTGCACTGAATTATATGTATTAAAGTGCTTGAGCTTTTATATATGCATGTGCTGTTGGCTAATCACTGAGTTATCCCATCAGTGCAGTTCTTTAAGATGTGTTTGTTGCATCTCTCTGTAACAGAAGACACTAGCATTTGTCTTCCTTTCCTCAAAACTGTGCATAGCCAGACAATAGAATCTGTGAGGTCAGACCAGATGCACTCAGTGAAACAGATCTTTACTGTTTTGTTGGAAATACTTGTTAAAAATCCATGAGGATTTTATAGATTCGGTGGTATTACAATATCCTTATATGTATGTAGCACTGCCATGGTTAAATACGTTAATATACAGTCATATGTACCCCATGCTCGCCTGCATCTAGGCACATGCCACTTTCAGCAAGCAAACACTTATCCATGCAAATGATAAAATTTACATGTGAAAAACCCCTTTGTGCTCTATTTTAATCTACAAAACAGTGTCCTGCATTTAAATGTCTTCATTTTCATGGGCAGGTGTTGATATGCAAGAGAAGGAGTGTGCAGCTGATTATGTGGGCATTGTGGAAATTTGGCCTTCAATACATGGGCCGGTTCCTTAGCTGATGAACTAGTCTAGGAATAAATGAGACTGATTTACATCCAAGCATTAATGATGAAAGTATAGCCTCTGACCAATGACTTTCTGATAACACTGGCAATGTTGATTGTCTTTTGTAGTATTTGACATTTCATTCTAATTCAGTTGGATATATATATTTTTGCTGGCTTTCTGCATTAAATATTTGCATTCCTCTACAGTGTAAAATAGCTGCCGAATTCTGTCCAGAGATGGCGAGTAAAGTGCTTCCTGCCGTTGTTATGTGTAAAGGCATTCTAGGGGGCTTTGGGGTAAAATATGGTACATTAATGTAAGCATGGGCAAGAATTGCACTGGAAATCCAGTTTAACTCCACTGAGTTCATGGAGTTACTCCAGATTTCCACTAGGGTTCCTGAGATTAGAATTTAGCATTCATGACTTCAGTGGGCGTTTGTGCGATTAAAGTTGGCACAGAATTTGGGCCTGAGACATATTTTGACTCCGAGGAATAATACCTGGAATTTCAGGTAAAATCCCAAGTGATAGGCGCAATGGACTGGGGGACTGGCTCTAATGCCATGACCAGGGTTTCGGAGCTGGAGAGAGATGACTGAGGTGGTGCAGGAAATGTAGGGCCAATGGAGCGGACAATGTTTGGGGTTTTTTTCCTCTGAAGAAATTCCATGTGAATGCATGACGTGGCTGTTTCTGCATTTTTATGATTTATATAAATGAATTTCAAGCTAGCATTGTAACTTGCTACCTGCTGCACCAGGAGTTCCAGGAAACTGCAGCTAAACTCTTTGCTGAGTAGTTACAGTTCTTACGCCGAATGGTCAGCAGGGAAACAGCGTTGAAACCAAAGGACTTCAAAATCAGAAATGAAATACAGATGTAAAATTTACTTGCAACCGGAGAGGACCTTTGCCAGTGTTAGTTGCTGCCAGAAAAGAGGCCCACTTTATAGAGATAAATGACGCAGCATTTTCTAGGGCCGCAGGAGAGTATCTTAAAATGTTGTATACAGTGTTCCACTTCTTCCTGTCCCATACACCAGAGAAAATCTGCACAAGACCAAGAAGCAGAGCTGAATTCTGGAGAAGCTGGCAGGAGCCGTGGGGAGAGTTCTCTTTTCTTTGTGAAAGGCAGAACGCTCTGGGATGGGTTTGCCTCCACAGAAGGGATCGAGCCTTGGAAAGTGTCGTGGTTCTGGTGGCATATTTCAGCACCCGAGATGTGGTAGATGTGTCAGTGGGAGAAGTCCCCCTGTCGACTTTAGCACAGTCTGTGCTGGGGTTAGGTCGGTATAACTACATTGCTCAGGGGTTTGTAATGTAGACCAGGGCTGAGAGTGTGTTAAGAAAAAACGATGACATGGCATTGCTGGGAAGCGTTCTTTTTCCAATTGGTGTTAAAAAAGCAACACAAGGGGAGCGATCCTCAGGCAAACTTCTCTGCCTGTCTCCCTCCTGACCCCCTGGTCCCCCAGAAGATTGACTGATAGAGGCCTTCGTAGTTCCTGGTAATTGAGTTTCTCTTGTGGTTCCCCTCTTCGCATTGAGCACGCAGATTGTGGGGAGCATAATTCTCTTCTAAATGGAGGCTAGAGACCCTGCCCTCCAAGCACGCAGAAGAAAGGGTGTCCAACAAGGCTTCCCTCCCACGTCTAGAAGAAATACCAAGGCCTCAAATCTGCAAGACTTGTGTGTGCTTCACTTGACATGCGTGAGCAGTGCCTGTAATTTGAATGGGACTTGGCTGCTTGTGTAAGCACATGCCTGAGTGTGCTGGATCAGGGTGCACCTGGGATCTAATCCTTAGAATCCGTAGCTCTTCTCCAGCACCATGGATTTTAAAATGAACTGTCCCGCACCTGTTAGCCCTCTTCCTTGGAGGGAGCTGAGTAGCACGCATTCTCCTCTCCTCTCGTACCTGTCCTGTGGTGGTTCCAGTCACAGCCAAGTCTCATGTAGGACAGGTATTTTTATAATATTGCTGGTATGTGAGAATATACCTTTTGAAGTTGAAAATGATACAGCATCTGATCTTGCATGTTTCCAGCTCAGTTCACAAGGACGCACCAAGCTCCCGGAGGCAGTATTTACAATCTTGTTTTCTCCCGTAGTTCAAGTTTATTATTGCCATATTTAATTAAGGGAGATAAATATTGCTGATGTGGGCTGAGTGGCCTGTTTAGTGTGACTCATTCGAAGTGTATTCCGCACTGCAAGATGCACCCAGAAGGGGAGAAGAAACTGTCAGACTTCATTAGCAGCATCTCTTTACAACAAAACAGGACAGCTCAGAAAACTGGTCTTTGCCAAAAACTCTGTATCCCACAACCCCAGGTCAAATTACAAAAAAACTGGGAATGCCTTAAAGGCCCTATCCTGCTTACTGCAGCCTCCTCCCAAAGTCAATGGAGTTCCAAAGTAAGCCATGCCGGGTGTAGCCCTAAAGTTCTTTATGCAAAGACACACGCCGTTCCATGTTAATAACTCTGCTTATTGCCTTTCACCCCTGTGCTTCATCCCAGGGACAGCTGCAGATTGTTTCCCCTCCAGCTGTTTTATTGTGCAAGGCACTAGAGCTTGAAGGGCTGAGTGTGCGCCTCACTTCTGACAGTCTCGTTTCTATGAACAATAGTAAAGTGGAGTTATTCCTCTCTGCTCTCCTAAGTCCTAGCCGGAGTGGAGAATGTGCTGCAGAGGGATATGAGGATGGTGGCGTTTGGGAATGATCAGGCGATAATGACTGTCATTTGATTTCAAAGCAGCTCAGTAAAATTGAGGGAGACATTTTCAGCCGTTAAAATTGGTTCTGGCAGCAGTATGCAGGAGCTAAATTCTGCTCTCAGTTGCACAGAGAAATGCCAGGGAAATCATTTGAGTTACAGAAGCTTTACAGTGGTGTGGCTGAGTATATTTGACCTTGAAAGACTAGTGACTGACTTTCCAGCTGCAGAACATATTCAGTTTAATCTATCAAAGTTTTTATACTATGCTCCTCATCCCCATGGCATCTGACTGCTTGAATGTGTCCTACCATCAACGAGAGAATACAGGACATGCACAGTATGTTAAGGACTCTTTGGTATTTAAAACGTTCTTGGTGGTTCTTCTGACATACACATTTTCATAGATTTTATTTCCCTATGTCTGGTTTTAAGTCCTGTATGAACTAGACTTGTTGGGCTGTTCAGCTTTTGTAGCCGCTTTCTACACTTTCCATTTGCTCTAAAGAATTATTCTCTGGAGTATCATTTTTATGGTAATTGGGTGTCTGATAGCCACATAAGTAATCAGAAAAAACAATTCCAGGGTATTTTATTGTGGAGTTATCTTTTAATAAGATTAATCTTTGTAATTATTTCTAGCTTTTTGCCAAATGTAACTACATTTCTGCAAACCAAGAGATTTAAACCTGTTCAGTGAAGGGATAAGATTCAACGCAGCCAGGATGAAAGCTGTTGCTTTTTAAAATCTTTGCGTGTGTTTTGACATTTTGTGCTGTTAGACGAGACCGTGTTATTTCATGTTTGTCTCTGGGAGTGGTTTGCTTAGTTTGTCAGTGATGGAGCTTTCGTTTTCAGGGGTTTGCGGGTGACATTCACCTCAGAACACTTGGAACCAAAATACACCGTTACCCTGTACCTCAAGAAGCATGAGCTTTGGTGGAGATTAGACTGTGTGTCAGCGCCTTGCCACCCCAGTCTGTCCACCTCACCAGCAAGCTCCTCGTGACTCTGTTACCTGCAAGGCAAGGTAAAGATGAACAATCAGTGACACCTCCCCAGAGACAGCTCCCCGTGGTCCCTCTTCCTGGACACTCAGAAAAAATTATCAAGTTCACTGCCTCCAAAGAGACAGTGCACACACCAGTCAGTGGGTTTAACTTGAGGTTTCACACTTAGCTCAGTATAACAGCACCAAAATATTTTTGTATTAAAACAAGAATAAGTTTATTAATGAAGAATACAGATTGAAGTGATACCTGGCAAGAGTAAAAACGAGGGATGGTTACAAAGAAAATAAAACTTGCTTTTAAGTGACTATAACTTAATTTTAGCAAGTTACAATCTTTGCCTAAGCAGTTCTCCTTACTTACCTCAGGTTACCAGCATCTCTAGCCCTCCAGGCCAGAGAATCCAACTTTCACAGAATTATAGGGTACTGTCCCCTTTGTTCCTTAACGAGGATGTCTGTTTGCTCCCCTTATATTTCCCAAAGCCCATTGTCTTTGCCTCAAGAACCAGGATGATTTCCTGGAAGTGCCAATTGTCCCCCAGTAAGTTCCACTAAGCTGCCCCTTGTTAGCCTGATTGCTTTGTTTACCTTATATGTAAATGTACTTTCCTTGTCCTCTGGCTTAGAACGTTTGTTCCAAACAGATAAATCAACATTCCTTTGTCTAAGACAGACTTATTTATCAACTCTTTCCACAGAACATATTTCTAGCACACATGCATAACTCTTTACACCCTATCCGTACATATATCACATAATAATATTAATTACCTGAGGGTCACAAGCTTTCGTAAAAGACCTTACTCAGTGCATTTCTGTAGTACAATAATATTATATACAACCGGTTGATTCAGTTGCTTATTTTTTGGCATTCAGACCCCCTGCTCTCCCTCTGAGGTGTCTGGACCCTGACTGTCACATCTAATAGGAAACTGGGAAAGTCCGTGAGTCAGTGGGGCTCTGTAAGGCATGACTTGGCCAAAGAGGGGTGAAATGTATCTGTTGGAAAGAACACACTCAAAGTCATTTGCATTTTTTATTGGAATTTTGAATCTGAAATTTATTTCCTTACTCAGATTTATTTTACCCCATTGTGGGCCTGATCTGAAGCCCAGGGGAAATGAGGAGAAAGATTCCCATTACATCAGATACTGAATGCATTTTATTGCATAGCTGCTTATGATGGCATGGATTCTGGAATGTGCTCTGATGGATGGTAGTGGCATAGATTCTCATGTAATCGCATGCAGGATCTGGACCTTAAAGAAAGACACCAAATATTGCAAAACATGCCATAAAATTCTGAGTTGGTAACATGGTTCTTGCGGGGAGCAAAAGGGGCAATCATCACCATAGTAACAAATCGTATTCCTCATGCAACAACGTGAGAACATAATGAGCCAGATTTGTCCCTGATGTAATTCTACTAGCTTTGGTGCAATTTGTCCAAGGATGAATTTTCTCCAATAATCCTAATACTAGATGCAGACCGTAGTAATTGCAAAGTGTGCAAGCATAAAGGGTTAAGCCTGTCTGGGTAAAGAAAAAAAATCTATATACAACTCAGCAACTCTTTTCTGTTCTATTTCCATTGAAGGTTTAGGGCACTGTTATAAACAACAACAAACAACCTTGGAAGACTGCTGCAAATTTATAATAGAACTGTCATGAGGTGGTTTGCTTAATGTGCAGTAATTGGTGGATGTTTTCTAGCAAGCAATGACACTGTGTTTTGTAGTCATATTTGGAGGTAGTCCCTTAGGGGGCAGCCTCCTGTTGTTCCCTGTCAGGACGATTTGGCCTGTACGCTGGAGCCAAGTGTTGTAGTCAGCTCAGAATGTTCAGGAATGAACATTCTGAGCTGAATTTAGATTTAGAGCTGAAACTTTGCACGTGCGGTAAATATAAAATTGCTCTTCAGAAGGGGAACGTACCCAAATCGTAATCCACCTTCAAACTGCTGTGCAATCCAAGGTAGTCCCACAAAATGCACATGCATTTTCCTACCAGCATTTGCATGCGGCTCCTGTAACTGTGCGTGCACATCGGGTTGTTGCACCTGCCAAATGACCAATTAGGAGCATACCTGATCTGTATGTGGAATTGTGTTAATTGCCTGCACAAATAAGCACACAACTGTGCAAACAGTGAAATTCATCCCTTGTGCAGAGAGGGCCAACACAAAACATATGTACCACTTCAGTCCCACTTAGGGCCTGTTGGTTGCACACAATAGCTGACTGTCTTTTTGTGAAAATCTGACCCTATAATTTTAGGGTCCAGCACTGTGGTTATATACTCGTCTCAAAGGGGTTTAGAGCAGCTGCTGCTGCTTCTTTCATATAGTGATAGTGGGACAATGAAAGCAACACTGTGACTACATCTTAAGGTTTCTTATCCAACCTAAAGCAGAGGGGTAGCCATGTGAATGGCTGGGACATCTCCGGGACGTGCACAGGTTGGGCAGTCATTCATGACGTGTCCGACTGTTTGCATCACGCCACAGTCGCAGCTCGGCGGTTCCCTCACTTTCCATCTATGGAGTAAGTATGCAGATCTTCCATGTCGGGTTTTGGAGCTGTCCATATGCGCTGTGAGGAGGAGAAGCCCGGCACTTGCACAGTTGGGTCGCCGATTAAATTATCGTTTGGTACATCAGCAGCTACTCAGACTTTACACCATCTTCTGCGGACGCCCATATCTTCCACAAGGAAGGCTGTGGCACAAGACCAGTTGTGTTTTCTTGATTTTGGTCGGTGGCGAAGGAGATGTTCTAGTCTAGACAGATTTAGAGCGACCCCAGGTTCTTATACCACATACTCATCCCTAGAAATTCAGGGTTGAAGTCTTGCAATACAGGACTCTTTTAAACCTGCCTATTACAATAACATCTTTAGCATTAATTAAGAGAATAGTGAAAAATGCACCCATCCCAATCATACTGGATATTGAGAGGTGTATTTTACCAGCAGGTGTAAAATGCTTTGTAAATTACTGAAGCCTAAGTTGTTTCAGCCTGATGGAAATTTATTACCTATGATGCAAAAGTTTCCCAAATTTCACGTCTGTTGATCCCGGACAGTAGTTTGGCACGTGGCAGAACCGAAGATGCTGCCACTCTAACGTTCTTGTTTCCATTGAATTGTCAGTGGAACACCTTGCGAATTCGGAAGTTGGGAAGCGGTGGCATTTTAAAATTCAATTATTGCATTGCCATCTTCACTAGGCAGGGTCATTTCTCTGGCTCTCAGCACTGCCGAATCTGCTCGTCTTGTTTGCTGTTTCTGGGACAAAAAGAAAATGGAAATCTGGTTTTGGGGAACACACCAAGAATTCCTCGGGCTTTCCAAACTGGCTATTGCAGCACTGACTCCTGTGCATAAACCTGGCGGAGCACCTGCATGTACAGGAGGCACTCACTACCTTGCAGGGTTGAGCCAGCGGAGAAGAATAACTCAGGCAATGTGGCTCTTGAAGTGCCTCCTTCTAATCAAAGTAGATGGTTGCCGGAGCAGGATTCAGAATATCACCAGTTCTCGCTCTTTGTGCTGCCCTCACACTAATTGCTCCATGATGATGAATTGTTCATATAGGGAGCTGCCACTTCTGTTGTGCTACACTTACCAGATCCCAGGAGTCAGGGATTTTAATGTAGGAATATGCCCTTCCAGAGAGAGTCTTGTGTCTCATTTATGGCTTTATCTGAAACCAGCAGGCATTGAAAGACTTTCTGTGGCATTTGTCTTTGCCTCCGTCCCAGGGAATACCCTTTTCCTTTGCTGCTCACCAGGCCTGTCACAGATCTAAGGTGATTTTCTCCTCCCTTCTTCCTTCCTCCTTAGGGCATGAAGTGGTGATATTTTGCCTGTGGTTATAATGGATAACCATGTATTCCCCACACTATTCCTTCCTTTGCCTCAGAGAAACCTGACAACAGCCAGCTTTCTGATGCCCAGTGTGGGGCTAAAAACTCAGAAGTTAAATGACTCAAAACTAAGATGGAGGCTTTTCCTCCCAGATAACCAGTAGTGCATGCTGTGAAGCGCTCAGGCCTGGCATTAAGTGGGCATTGCCTTGCTTTCACCTCCGGCTCCTAGCAGAACAAATGAAAAGAGAAGACTCCTCTGACTATGGAAAGTGAAGTGCTGGAGGCATTGCATCAACAGTCAGCACAGGGTGGCAAGCGCTCTGCTCTCTTAGTTTTGGAGAAGGAAAGCTAAATTAGCTGTGGTGCAGGCTAAAGAGATTGAGTGGCTTTTCAGAGCTAATAAAGCGGAGGTTCTTCAAACCCGGTGACAGACCGGGTAGAATACTAGCCATGCAGCAATGACTAGGAGGTGTGAAAAAAGCAAATGCCTATACTGTAAAAGATGGGCGCACTGAGTTCCTCTTTGATGAGATCTGTGACCTTTTTACATCGTATTATAGCAAATGACATCACTCTGATTCTCAGGCCAAACAGATTGAGTTAGACATCTACCGTCAGAGCATAGCCTTTACTGATCCTCGATGAATAGGACAGGGATCTTCTTAATGCCCAGATCATTACAGAGGAGATAAAAATAGCTGTTTCAGATGTACAATCTGGCATGGCTCTGGGACCCGATGGGATCCACATAGAACCGTATCAGAAATGATGGGACTATCTTGGCAGCCTTCCTGACTGAGTTATTGAAAGGGACACTATATTCTTGTGGGCCCAGTTTTTTCCCTAGCCTTAAAATAATTAGATTTGATGTGGGAGAGCATGCAGATTTCATTTCTGTAATGATTTGCTGAGGAATCTGTGGTTTTTGAAATGATTTCAGGATTGCAAGCCATTCTTTTTTATTTAAAATAAAATAAGTAATTGTCTCATTTATTCATTTTTATAATGCCTCAGAGAGCAAATAGAAAAATGAAAAATGCAGAACAACTTGAATACTTTCAGCGTTTCCTAAACTACTTGTCAATCTGAATACAGTTCTAGGTGCATAAACATATTGTGCTGCCTTCTCCAAAAGTCACCTCTAGTTGTGCATGCAACTTGCCTGTGCAATCACTTGGAAATGCAATTTTTTGCACCCAAATGGTAGACTCATAAAAGGAGCTGTCCATAAGTTACATAACAATTTTTGATGATTTTTTTCAAGACCTCACTCTCCCTATGTAACACTTTGTGACACTGCAACACACATAGTTAATGCATTATGTAATTTATGATCAGCCCTAAACCAGCCCCAAATCCCAGCAAATATGGTAGTATATTCTGTTTTCTACTGCGCGTTGTTTGTAAAGTACATAAAAATGGAGCTTATGTGGAGGTTAGATAGTCTTGTGAATAATCTGTGTACCTCCAGAAAATTACCCCAGAGCAATCAGAAACTGTTGTTTGTCTTATTCATATGAAAGCAGATGTTGGGGGAGATGCATAGATTGTGAATTATATTTTATCACCTACTGTCTTGTCATGGTGGATGCCAAATTTCTACACGAGAGGTTTCTAAATGAATTGTCTCAACAGAAACAAGGTCTGTGAAGCATTTCAGATCTAGAAATAATACCAGAAACTTCTTAAAAGTGCAGCCTGCATACTCTAAGCTAGTGCAAGAAAGGGCTTTCGACCATGTTGAGTGGAAGCTTGTGAATAGTGCCTCTGAATGTGTATAGCGCTCTTGGATCAGTGGAAACAAATGGATTCCTGGAGGCACTCCTGAGTCCTGAAGTTGCAGTATTTATCTGAACTCTCAGCCGGTAGCCAGGGCGGGTGGTTTGAGAGTGTGGTGGGCTGTTTGGAATTTGAAGAGAGTTTTTGAGATTAATTTTTAATTTAATTGATGACTTATTGGTTGTATTTGCCCCCAGGGATTGTGAGGCACATGTGTGTGTAATAGACATACACACACACACACACTCTCAAGAATAATAAAAAGAATGCTACTGGAGAATGCCAGCTCAGTGAGAGAGACCTCACAAGGATGTCTTTGTTTAACATGCTTCTGATGACACAGGTCACCTGATCTAATGCCAGTTGAAATGAGTGGGGATTCTTCCATTGACTGCAGTGGACTTTGGATCAGGTCCGGATTGCTTAGTGTGGGACACTTGCAATGTGACACTAGTTGAGACATATGTATAAAGGTGCAACTCAAAAAGTTTGTCTGTATGCAAAGGGTATTTCCCTCTTTCTTTAGGGTACCCTAGAGCTAGACCTTTCCAGCTGGCCCACTAAATGCCAGGTTGCCGAATCAAGTTCCATGTAAATCAGAGCTGTTCACCCCACTCATGGTGCCATATATCTGCTTGGCCAGGCTTCTCCTTCGGATTAGTTAAGCTAAGGTCAGATATCCAATGTTCCAGGTTATGCCAAAGATTTTAAAGAATTAGGAGCAAATAATCATCTAAACTTTGGGGGAAAGAGATTTGTACAGGAGATGGGACTTCTTGATGCATGTACTACAATGGATCCAATCTTGGCTTCTCAGCGGCCTCCAGTATATTCCATTTGGAGAAGCATACAGATTGTCTGGAGGATCTTTAGAGTGTATATGGGCGGGGTGGGGGGGGGGAGAGAGAGCCCCCCATTAAGCTGTGTGTGCTGTAGCTGGATAAATTTGAGGTAACTATCTAAGAGCTCTTAATGCTTTTCTCTGGCTCTTTCCCATGCCATAGCCCTTTAATCATTGTCTTTGCAGTGGGTTTCTTTGCTGTTCAGTGAGGCGTATGCTGTAGTAGTGATGTTCTGTCCATTTACTGGGCTTTCTGGAATAAGTGCTCTGTTTCTGCCGTGCTGGCCATAGTCGTCTTTCCTGTGCAGAGCTACCCTTGGAGTCCCTGGTAAGATGCTAGAACGAGGGCCAGTGCGTGGCTAGTGGCTGCATCCCTCAACTTTTCCTTTCCAAGTTCTCTCTAGAGCTTGAGTTTCTTGAAATTCAAGAGTTTCTAGAGAGTCTCCTGTGGGGCAGGATGGGGTGCTGCATTGATTCCTGGCTGTGAGAAACAGAGCTGCAAAGAACCCATGATTTGGAAAAGGGGAAACTCATGACATGTAGAGCTCCTCCATGCAGTCCTGCTCTCCCCCTTTCAGTGCATATCAGTGCCTGGTTGAATTGAGTGGGAGTTGCTGGCACTCACCACCTCACAGGACTGGGCCTTAAGAAGGAAAGTGACCCGGCACACAGGTCTGAACGAGCTGCTGGTGTCAAAATGTTTTTTTTCCCAAATGGCAGCCAAATTAGGTGTTTGTAAGATCAATCGTCTGCCTCTTGTAATCAGAATGAACAGACCTGGTTTATTGCATAATTCATATGCATTATTAGTTTCCTCCCTGAATTTTTCTACATAGGTATTTCACATAATGTAATATTTATGACTTATTTGACTTAAAGCAAGAAGCTTCCATCATTTATTAAAAACCAATAAAATGTTTCTTCAGGCAATATGGTTAGAAAAATGATAGGCCTCTGCTTATTCCTGGGCTGGGTTTACATTCTAGTGATACGTTTGTTCTTATGTGGTTTTGTGTATAGTGTGAGAGACATTACAATGGCACGCAGTGTCTTTGGAGACTATATTGTATGAAGTGTATGAATGGTTTATGTATGCAACTCCATGGGAAAAGGTTGAACAATGAGGAGCAATTAAGGTGAATCAGTCAAGGTATAAACACCTCCAGAGAAGTAACTCTCCTGGGAAAGGCTTCTTTATGCTGGTTCAAACTGGATTTGCCAGAAAACCACTGACAAAGCGCTTTTGGCGTCAAAAAGGCTGCACTGAAAGTGACTCGGGGCCTTGCAGAAGGGATGGAAGGATTTTGGTCTGCTAGGTGCTTGTAAGTCTGATGGGTGACTCCTGGTGTGGTTAGTGTGTGTTTAAATCTGTTTCTTGTGTTTATATATTGTTTTACTGTGTAATGCTTTTACCTTAAGAATAAATGTGCTTGCTTAGACAGCGCTGTGTGGTAACTTGTAACTGCTGGCAATACATTGGTCGTAGCCTTCAGAGCAAAAGCAATGAATAGGCACTGGCCTTTAGGCAAACTGGTTTGCTGGGGATATCGCAGTGTAAGGCAGGGAGCTGTGCAGCCTTAAAAGCCCCTATCAGACGAGAGAGAGAGACACAGGTCCCTGCCCAGAGACATGTGGTGGCTGGAGACGTGAGACTTTATTGGGAGCTGCTAGAGGGAATCCCGGAAAGAGAAATACAGGTGGAGTTACCCCAAAACTATGACAGATCTGAGTTGACAGGTTGCTTTATAAGCAGTTAATTGACAATTTGACCCTCTGAGATCTCAAATCAAACCAAAAGCACTTCCCCAGTCCTTTTGCTGGGGCAGGCGCCATATTCCATTATGGTAGCTGTGTAGCAATGAGTGTATAAATCACATGCCAACAGTAGTGTGACGGGGAACCAAGATCTCTCCTTACTATTGTTGCATGTGGAGTAATCTAGTGTTTCAGATTTATATATTCAGTTTATATTAATTTATATCAAAACCTTCATCTGAAGTGTCCGTCTCTGAAGATGGGAAATTCTAATCCACTCACCTTGGCAGTTTTAAAGCCTTTACAGCAGTCTGAGCTTTAAATAAATTTATACAGGAGATAAAGTTAACTTCAATAATCCTGCAGCCTAATATAATTTAATGTATATTCAGATAAAATATGGATTAAATGCTCATGGTTATGTGTAGGATTCAGATTTCTCACCAGGTACGTCTGCTATGAATTGTAACAGTCCTGCGTAGCGTGCCTGAAGTCTAAGGTGTGTGCTCTGGGTGGATGATAGGCAGGTAAACACCTGTCTGCCTGAATTAGGTAAACTGGTTACACTGGTGAAGTGGTTAAATGTGATTCGTCTCCAGTTCCAGGGCCAAGGTTCTGCAGAATTTGGAGCATCTGCTTTCCATGGCATAGCCTGTAGCCTTTATCCGTGACCAAGTTAATGATGTTAAAGGTACCTGTGGTGCGACACCTGTCCCCTTTCCAGAGAAGGGTTTTGTGCATGTGTGTGAACCGTAAGATACTGGGTTCCATAGTGGCACTTCCATAGTAGGGATGGGGGATTTCTTCCATTGGAGGAGTTGCTGGATGAAATGTGAGGGTCTATATTACGTAGGTCAGGCTACATGACCTAATGGTCTCTTCTGGTCTTCAAATCTAAGACTGGAAATCTATGGCAGGACAACAAACCGTACAGAGGGGCCAGCTCCGTGTAAACACCTCTGAAGCACTTCTGTGCAGGTTGGTCTGTCTCTCTGGCTAGCTCAGGGGTCTCCAAACCATGGCCCGGGGGCCGGATCCGGTCCGCGGCGTCTATTTGTCTGCCTCCTGCTCCACCCCCAGCTGACCAGGCACGTAGAGAAGCCGCTGCTGCCCCCCTGCGCGAGCTGCTGCCGGCGGCCCCATGTATGGAGGGGTGAGTGCCCCCGCAGCGTGGCTGGAGGAGCAAAGCGTGGGGGTCGCAGCAGCAGTGTGGCTGGAGGAGCAAAGGGATGAGTGCCCCTGTGGTGTGGCCAGAGGAGCAAAGGGGAGGAGAGGGTCACGGCAGCAGCTGGAGGAGCAAAGGTGCGGGGCAATGGCAGCGGCCCGCCAAGCCCCTTCAAAAATCTAATATGGCCCTCGTCTCAAAAAGTTTGGAGACCCCTGGTCTAGCTAGCTGCTTTATGGAGATCTGCATGGTTGGGAGGCTGCACCCTGAGCTCCTCTGGGAGCCCTAAATTCCTCCTCTCAGGGAGAAAGTTTAGCCAGAAACTCTTCTGGGAGGACCTCAGTGCTCACTCTGTGTCTTGTACCCTCTGTGGAAAAACTTACAATATAGTTCTGAAATGGTTCACGGTGGCTGGGAATGCAGGTGGAGCCAGCAGCCAACAGAGAAGGATTAGGAAGGAATTGCTGTGGGAAGGCGGAATCTGCTTTCTGAACCCACAGCTGTACCTGATCAGCTGGTGTGCTCACAGTATTGTTTTAATATCTGGACACTTGACCGCATAAAATGACATTGTCCGCTCAAATTTGCTCTGTAACTTTGGTGTTGTAAAAATTCACTTTTACCAAGCCTGTGACCAAAGGACGTCCTTCTATGATGTATTTTTTAATTCTAAAAACTTTAACTCTCTGCAGCAATTATAAGTGATACAGTGTCATAGCAATAGTGCGTGTGAGTCTGAAAGTGAAACTAACGTAGTTTGGTTGTGGAAGAAAAAGGAGTCTATATACAGAGTGCAACTGCAGGAAAATGAATTTAGACATTTCAGATAAGTTTTGTGATATTGCAAGATGTTGATTGTAACAGAGATAAGAGCATTTGTTTTAACTTGACAACATCCCTTTAATATTCCAGCCAGATTATAACTGGAAGAATATAGTCAGTTTGCCTAAAATTCCCTCTCTAGTTTCAGTAGAATAAAATATTCTTCTTTCTTTGGTCTGAATTGTTGCAAAATGCTACTCTGTGCTCTTCAGCTGCTGTCAGTTTCCACCCCAGAGGTGGATGAATTTCTGTAATGGGTGAAAAGATACCTATGTATGTAAGGCTGTCATAAGTATAAAGTAGCCTAGAATTACTGTTTACCTGTAAGAGGTTAAGCTAAAGGTAACCTGAGATGTGGACAATTGACCAATGAGAAATTCCTCAGGAGACAAAGGATTTTGAGTTTGTTTCTCTCTGGGTCTCTCTCTGTTCAGCTCGGCTATGGGATGAACCACATCTATTTCTTTTACTATAACTATAAGCTTCTATCCAGTAACAAGTAAGATAGTCAAATAGTAAGTTTAATCTGTTTTTTTTATCACTTGGAGGGTTCTCAGTGGTGAGTGTTGGCTGGGTGCTTCTTGATATTGTAAGATTCAGCAGAGATATCAACAGTGGGAGAAAGTTGCCTCGGGGGAGAGGTTTGGTTTCTTAATTCTTTTGTTGATTATGGTAGATGCTGTTCTATTGATGGTTATAAGGGATTTATTCCTTTCTTTTTTTTTTCTTTTATTAAAATCTTTCTTTTAAGAATCTGACTGCTTGTTTTCCATTGTGTAAGATCCTGGTTTTGGATTGGGTACGTCTCACAGGATCAGGCAAGGCTTTTCTCTCAAGCTTCCCAGGGAGGGAGTAAGTTTGGGGGTTTGTGGAAAGAGAAAGAGGGGCTTCAAGTGGCCTATGTCCAATAGTTTTTGAGACATTCTCACTTGATGGTGGCAGCATACCAGGTCCAGACACAGAAGAAGTTGTGTTCTGGGGAAAAACATTTTAACCCAAGCTGGTAAAATAAGCTTGGGGGGTTATTTCTTTTTTCATGCGGGTCCCCACATCTGTACCCTAGAGTTCAGAGTGGGGAGGCAATCCTGACATGGTTGGCAGTGGTAGGATGAAATTTTGTGAATCTCAAAAACAGATTAAACTTACTATTTGACTACCTTACTTGTTACTGGATAGAAGCTTATAGTTATAGTAAAAGAAATAGGTGTGGTTCATCCCAAAGCCGAGTTGAACAGAGAGAGACCCAGAGAGAAACTGAAACTCAAAATCCTTTGTCTCCTGAGGAATTTCTCATTTGTCAATTGTCCACTTCTCAGGTTACCTTTTAGCTTAACCCCTTACAGGTAAACAGTAATTCTAGGCTACTTTATACTTATGACAAAGGCCAAATTCTACCCTTAGGTATGTGTACTCAGTTCTTGCTGAGGCCAGTGACTATAGATGTATACATATCTGAGGTAAGAAAATGGGGGCCATATTGGATCAATTGTTTGTAGGTGACTTGTGAACTTTGTCATGTACATTGGGATTCTTGGATCAAAGGAGCTATCTAAGCATCAGGCACCGGAAATGCACTGCCCTCATCCCTAGCACTCTTGCTTTCTGGGCTACTGATTCTGACGTTATTCTGCAGTAGATTCTAATCTAGGATGTACCCACAAGAAGAGCCATCAACATACAGGAGTAACCAGTAGAAATGCTCTTTCTCCGCATTTTGTCTACTCTCATTTTGCTTTAGGTTACTCCCCGGGCCACCACAAGAAGGCAGTACACGTGTGCGTCAGCAGGGAGTCTTTGTAACGGCCAGATCTTCTTGAAGAGGATGAGGGGATAGAAGGAGATGGGGTCAAAGGCAAGAGTGGGGCTTGAGAACTTAACCCATTGGTCTGAGAGCCTGTTGTCGAGTGGTTCCATGCCTCACCTCCTGTGGTTTGAGCTAGAATTGGCTCAGTGGCACGCCGTCAGTGTTGCATCTCCAACGCCTGTTCTGTACCCTGCTGGGACAGCTCTGGTTTTACTTACTTCAGTAATTCTCCTAATTAGTTGCTTTACAAATCCACGTGATTGTTTGAGGTAACAAAGGCAGAAGCGTGGAGCTGTGAGAAAGTGACAGCTGCATTGATCCCTGAATGCCAGGCAGAGCTCCACCAAGTTCACTCTCTACCTCTGGTCATGCTGGGAGGAGATTATATCCCATTTATTTCCCCCCAGTAACTATTTGTTCAGACAGGCCCTGTCAGGCAGCATGCAAGCTCAGCAGCAGAGCCCTGAAGTTTGTGTCAGGAGAATTATTGCCGCGCATGCAGGGAGGGTTCAAATGACATCTCTGTCATTTTGCTGTAGTGTTTTATTGTCTGGCTAAAAACATTGCAGTAATTAAAAAGAATGACCTTATTTCACTTAGTGTAATGAAACTTGTTATTTAGCTCCATCCATTTTGGGGAGTTTTCCTTGGCTCTTCACTGCAGCAAGCAGCAAGCTGCAGCTTGTGTCTTTGGTTCTGAGGAGAAAGGAAAAACCCTGCTTCTCGTACAGAGCTGCCCAGGTGATGTCTGCACCAGGATGGTTTACCTAACATTGGCCATTCTTCCCACCATCAGAACAGCCAAACTGACCTTGGGAGACAGGCCAGTCCTCACTTACAGACAGCGCCCCCATCCTGAAGCAAATATTCACCAGCAACTACACACCACACAACAAAAATACTAACCCAGGAACCAAACCCTGCAACAAATCCTGGTGCCAACTCTGTCCACATATCTATTCAAGGGACACCATCATAAGACCTAATCATATCAGCCACGCCATCTGGGACTCATCCACCGGCACATCTACCAATGTGATATATGCCATCATGTGCCAGCAATACCCCTCTGCCATGTTCATTGGCCAAACCAGATAGTCTTTATGCAAAAGAGTAAATGGACACAAATCTCACATCAGGAATCATAATATTCAAAAACCAGTAGGAGAAGACATCAGTCATTCTGGTCACTCAATAACTGACCTAAAAGTGGCAATTCTTCAAAAAAAAAAAAAAAAAAAAAACCTTCAAAAAGAGACTCTAATGTGAAACTGCAAAACTGGAATTAATTTGCAAACTGGACACCCTCAGATTAGGCCTGAATGAAGACTGGGAGTGGTTGGTTCATTACAAATCCTAAACCTAATTTCCCCCTGCTGTTATTCACACTTTTTTGTCAACTGTCTGAAATAGGCCACTCTCACTACCACTTCAGAAATTATTTTTCCTCCCTTGGTATCCTTCTGTTAATTGAATTGTCTCCATGCATCTGATAAAGTGGGTTTTAGCCCACAAAAGCTTATGCCCAAATAAATGCGTTAGTCTCTAAGGTGCCACAAGGACTCCTTGTTATTTTTGCTGATACAGACTAACATGGCTACCCCTCTGAATCCTGTCACCATTAAAGACAGTGACTGTCCAAGCATGAAATTAATAAACTCAGACTGATAATCCGTTCTTAATTCATCCCATTATACTTCATGGCACGGCATATGCCCGATTGCTTAGAGCAGCAGGCTGGGAATCAGGATTCCTGGGTTCCGTTCCTAGCTTTGCTGCTGCCCTGCACCAAATGTCTGTTTGAAGCCATGGAGAACTGAGTGCCACACGCTGCTGAAAATCAGACCCTCATTGTTACCGTTTTGTCACCCAACCAGGGAAGCAGCCCAAATGAGAGGACACTGTTGGGGCCTTTTGCCACAATTCCCTGGCCATAGACACGGGGCTACTTCCCTAACCCGCCAGGTTGTTGTGAGCTGTAATTATTGCTTGTGACACACGTACACGTGCTCAGTTGAATAGTGCCAAGTGCAGTCAATGCACAGTAGTTTTATATGGCGACAGGCTGCACTCCTGAAAGATGATAGATTGCTAGCCCAGGAGGCTGGAGAACAA
Source organism: Dermatemys mawii (assembly GCA_007922305.1). Classification (NCBI taxonomy): domain Eukaryota; kingdom Metazoa; phylum Chordata; order Testudines; family Dermatemydidae; genus Dermatemys; species Dermatemys mawii. The sequence goes on along the minus strand of ML677366.1, from coordinate 1,461,302 downwards.
AGTAGGGCAGAGTCAGCAGCAGCTCAGGCTTCCCCATGCTGCTCCATCAGTGAGTCTTAGCTCTGCCCCGGAGGGGCCATTGCTAGGAATAGGGAGGCTGGTGCAGTCCCCATACTCAGTCCACTCCTTGGATTCCCTTTGGAGCCCCCTCAGTAAGCGTACCATTGGGTTTCCACTAGGGTGGTGGTTTTTGTGTTGTGGACATCTGCCCATTAGGAATGGACTGAGACCAGCAAGGCCATCAAATAACCACACAATGGAACAACTGTGTTATTGCCAAAACAGAATGGGGAACATAATGGTGAAAGTCTTTGTGGCCCATTATCAGTCCCTGGCCCTATAGCCATCCCCAAGACCTGTGCGCATTAAATGTTACACTTAGATATTACAGATAGCTAAAAAAAATCTAGGTGACTAGACATGCCAAGGTGTTGAAAAATCTAGGCACAGCAAGATGGCTTTAAAACAGGTTCAGTCAAAGCTCCGATTTGCCTGACATTTGTGGTTTTGAGTCAGATCCTTATGTGTGATGAATGTAGTTTTGGCGGCTCAGTGTTTTTTCCTGTTTTGCAACACCCTGAGAGTAAGTGATGGAGCAGGTAGATGATTAAATTATATATCATCTTTTAAAGGTTTTTACCTGCTACTGCAAGATTCTCACCTTTTGCCTTTTCTGCAAATCCAGCCGTAGCTGAGTGATGTGTTTCTTTAAGCAATCAAACCCCCCGGATGCATTGTACACACTCATTTTCAGTTTATGGACAGGATGGGTCACCAGATTACCTTTTTATTGCTTCAAGCTGGGGACCCCTCTTTTCTCTGGGAGGTAAACACCTTTGTGTAAAGTCACCCTGCTGCTGCGTTCAGGATTTTAGTATGCAGCAAAGCCAAGGATCGCTTCTACCCAGCATTTACCTAATTTTGCTCTGTGGAATTTAGCATGCAGGGAGTGTTGCATGCTCTGTGCCTGCTGTACGTATGGAATTAGATTCTTATAGATGTACTGAGGAAGGAAATATACTGTCTGCAATACGATTAGCATGGGTTAGCTCACTTGTCACCAAAGTAAAATGCAGAAAAGAGCCAGGATGCATTTCCTAGGAGCAGTGTTCTTGCTTTGTCACAGCAGGGAATGAATTTGGGGCTTTACAAAGAGGTTTTTCTTTTAAATTCTCTTTCAGGAGGTTCTGTTAGAGCTGAATGGACCACTCTGTCGCTCCCCTCTCCTAAACACACACACACACTCCCTCTCTGAGTCCATCATCATAAAGCACTAGGTCTTGGCTGCTGTCCTTGTCTCTGGAGAGGCCCAGTGCTGACTCCTTTCAAATCAAGCCCATCAGATGCTGTTCTTAACTATCTGGACTTCATTGAGCTTGGGACAGAGGATACTGTGTATGTGGCATTCCCAGCACCAGAATGTTCTTGGGATTACACTAATAGGGTTCTATAGAAATTACCCTAAAAGTCTATTAAATTTAATGGAAAAATAATGCATATTATTCTATTCTTAAGTCAGCCTGTTAAATTGAATAGACAATTGTATCTCTTCTGTAGAATTCTGTAGGTTGGTTTAGACATACAGAAAGGTTATAATTAACCTCTATGCAATTACATAGGCGTTTACCATAAGAGATGGAATGCTTAACTGAAGTTTCTTGATTTCCATGGCTTTAAATATCACATACAACATTACATTAGGATGATTTTAAACTATATGGGACCTGATTTTTCAAGATGGTCTTAATCCAAGCCTCCATTTTGGTCTCTGTAGTGCTTTGTGGGTGTTTTTTGTGTCATTTGGACTCCTGCCTGCCTTACCTGGCTGCACCTGCATATCATGTAGCTAGAGAACTAAATAATTCCAAAAGGGAGTCCATATTAAGTGGGAGAATCTGGAAGTAAGAGGGAGTGGAACAGATTGGTATCAATTCTCAGTCTTTATTGTCCCGTAGTTTTAAAGATGCCCAGCCACTTGCTTTATTCCTTCTTTTCTGAGCCATTGTCCTGTGCTTGGGGCCCGAGGCAATGTGCTATTGCCATGGTGTTATGGAAGCTGAAGGGGTTCTGCATGGCCAGTGAGCATCTGAACATAAATAAGTGGGGGGGGGGGGTGACAGCAGGGTGAAGTGCTGAAACTCAGAGGCACCATTTCAGCACAGTAACGGCAGCATGTGACACTGCCAAAATGCAGCACTCTATCCTCTGTTGTTTAGAAGAGTCCTTTTTAGAGGGCCCCCAATGGGCCATGGGTAAGGGGATGGGAAACAGGGTGCTCTCACACACATGGATGATCCCACGCTTCTAAGGGCTGCAAAACTTTTGCTTTTCTTGCTTTACGTTGTGTTTCTTTTAGGGTGACCAGAAGTCCCAATTTTATAGGGACAATCATGATTTTTGAGTCTTTTTCTTGTATAGGCTCTTATTACGCCCCACCCCCATCCTGATTTTTCACACTTGCTGTCTGGTCACCCTACTTACTCTCTTTGTAGTGTTTGATCCTGAACGTGGCTGGAGTTTGCTGATGTGTCTTTCACGTAAGTGCTCTGAAAATCCCAAGCCCCTGCTTCTCATGGCCATTTTGGAGTGAAGCTGTCAATCCACAGAACCACTCCCAACATGGCAATTTATGGAGGAAATGCATTTTACCCTCTCGGGTTAATCTGGAAGGTGGTGTATGGCATTCATGTGTGACTGCACAGAGGGAGAAGAAAGGCCTTTCTTGGAAGGGATGAATTTGGATATCTTAGTCTGCTTATGTTATTTGTGGGTAGGACACCAGATTTCCGTACTTGTCTTAAAATCATATTACTAAATTATTTACAGTGTAACTGGCATGTGCCTGATATGGAAATAAGTGATTAAAGGGAATCTCAAAATGTGCCAGAGGAACCCACATTATGTCCCTAAATATGTTACTGATGGTAACCGCATTCTGTGTGATTTTGTTGCATTCCTAAAATTCTCACCTCCTAGGGTTTCGTAATGATTTTAATAACTTATCGTACTTGCTGTGTTATTTTATTTGACTAATGATGGGCATATTCAGCACCTAATATTTAAAATGTTTATTAAAGCTAATGTTAAAATTATCTAATCTACAGCTAAAGAAAGAAAGTGTTTCTATATATTTGGATATAATGCTTAAAGTATCCAAAAGTACAAAAGAGAGTTTAAAAAGTCATAAAATACACATAGTACATAATCTGCAATGTCTCAAATTAAGGTTAATAAATTTAACGATACAATTTAAATATTAGCATCTAAATATTTGGATACATTACTCATAAAAGCTTATACTAAGGGTATGTCTTCACTACTCGCCAGATCGGCGGGTAGCAATCGATCTTTTGGCAATCGATTTATCGCATCTCATTAAGATGCACTAAATCGATCGCCAGTGGTGCCCCCGTCGACTCCGGAACTCCAGCTTGCCACGAGGTGCAAGCTGGAGTTGATGGGGGGCGCACTGCCGACCGCTGCCGCCATGAGGATGGCAGGTAAATTGGCCGAAGGTACGCCGACTTCAGCTACGTAATTCACATAGCTGAAGTTGCGTATCTTCTGTTGATCTCCCCCCTACCCAGTGTAGACCAGCCCTAAGATTAGCTTGTGGAAAGCAAATAAAACAACGAGTGTAGATTGTCACTCAGTATTGGAGAATTAAGGGTAGATTGTCCCTCAGAAAATACAATCCATCAGAGAAATAGTTCAGTTACTTTCTCAACTTCACTTCTCAGTGACACTGCAGCTCCTTTCTCCTGGTATTGCCGATGATACTGCCAAGTTTTTGAGAGAAACACTGGCGTAAGCACGCTGAAGTTCATAATGCCTTTCATTTTAAATTTGTTTGGCTGGATTGCAATTCCTTCATGGAGTAGACCGGGCTTTCATTGAATTGCTCTGCAAGATAACAGAGGTCTAACGTTTCCTCAGCATTTCTGAACTGCATCACTTGTCCACATGTAGATGCGAGTGGTCAAACGGTAGATGGTGGAAGAGTTGGAAATCTGTTCATTTGTATGAAGGTCTCCATTGCCAGGGTTTTGGTGCAAATGGGAGTGAGAGGTTAGGGTGTATGAATGTGTGATCTAGATTGCCACCTGAGAAGCCAGCTAACACTCAGAATCAGCTAACATAGGAAATGTGATTTGGTTGGGAAAGTTTGCTGCTACCTCTTGTAATGACAACGCCAGTGACACTCTGGAAGCCATGATCACAGATTATTTGCCAAATGGGAGAGTTGCCCCTTTTATCATGGTAAAATGGTATTTGGTTAACTACGGAGGAAAAACCAGTGTTAAGTGAAAACATCTTAGGATTCCTTTTTTCTTTCTCGTTTGATATTCATGGTGACGTGTGAAAGGATTGGTCACCTTTAAAGGCTTTAATTCATAGAAGGAAACATGGGGAAATGGAGAGAAAATGTGAAAGTTCAACATTCATTTCAGCAAAAGCTTTTGCTGAGTCTCAGTGGAAGCAAAAATTTGTATTTAAATGAATACATATTTTGAAATGTTACATCCTACAGGCAAAATAAAGACCTTTCTGAGATAACAAACATATCACGTCGTGTGCTTTTTTGATATTGGAAAAGCCTCAACATCATATAAGGTGATTTTTTTTTTTCTGAAAAATCAGACTTGTGAGGACTTCACTGTTTATGTGGAACTGAGCTATCAGTCCATTGAGAGGGGAAAAAACAGAAAAAATGCTGGATTATGGGCTCTTTATGGGATATAAATTGTAGACGTGTGGGCCTATAATCCCAGAGCAATCCCACAGTCATGTTAATCTTAAAATCCCATTTACTCTCAATTAAAAAAAGTAAGAAAAAGTGTCAAATAGCGTGAGCTGCATCCTTCCTAGACCTGTACCGCTTTGCAAGGCAATTCCTTCAAATCTAACAAGCTAAGGAGGATCAGGCCATGTCAATGCTCGGATAGGAGACTTGTGGAGACAACCAAGGTATTGCAAACAGTAGAGCTTGCTGGTGGTTCATTAAAGGTGATTCTTTTCTTTAAGGCCTTGTCCGCACTGGCCTTCTTTTCTTAAGTATTTTTAACCTTTGCAATGGTGCCTGAAGCTTACCCAGGCTTAAACTAGGGAACCCAGTCCTGATAAAACTGGATGAGCAAAAATATTTGACATGCAACAACTTCAGCTTGTTCTAAACCCAACTAGTAGCAATGGTACTCACTCCACAGCCCTTGTGAAGCGTCCTGCTGAGAAGAGGCATTTGCATCTTTGGGATTTGCTCATCCCAATGAATGGAACAGGAGCCTCCTCAAGGTTTGTAAAGTGGCCAGATCTGAAGGAGAGGTGGAGCCAGTATCTCATCTGGACAGTGGTGCTGGAACAATTTTTGTAGCGGGGGTGTTGAAGACAGAAACTATGTATTTGGGTTGCTATTACTGCTTCAAGCCATGGGGGGCAGTAGGACCCACACCATCCTTAACACCTTTGCATCTGGAGCAAATTTTAATTTAAATTGTTAAATATTCTTGTTAACGATATAGGACAAAAAAGGGGGAAGGAAGGTGATGTAGAGATATAAGATTGTTTTTTAAATCTGTAATAGAAAGGCAGGTCTAGGGGCTGAACAAGGTTAGGGAATTTTTTGGTGGAAATGAGAGAGAACAGGTTAAAGTATATTTATTTTGTTAGACATATTCAAATTGTCAGAGCCTCCTGAAATTAATCCTAGAGTATTTAAGGACCTAGCTGAAGCAATCTCGTAACTGTTAACAGTTTTGGCATCGTCCCACATGACATTCTCATAAGCAAACTAGGGAAATGCGGTCAAGATGACATTACTGTAAGATGGTGTACAATGCGGGGAAAGACTTTAGTCGAAAAGTAGTTATTAGTGGTTTGCTGTCAAAATGGCAGGGTCAGATACTATACAGTATTTTCATTCATGACTTGGATAACAGTTGAGAAGAGTATGCTTACACAATTTGTGGATGGCACCAAACTGGGAGGGGTTACACGCACTTTTTGGACGACGTGATTAGAATTCAAAATGATCTTGACAAACTGGTCTGATCAACAAGATGAAATCCAATGAAAACAAGTGCAAAGCATTTCACTTGGGAAGGGAAAAAATCCAATGCACAGCTCAACATGGGGAATAACTGGCTAGGTGGTAGCACTGCTGAAAAGAATCTGGGAGTTATAGTGAATCACAAACTGAATAGGAGTCAGCAATGTGATGCTATTGTAAAAAAGGCTAATGTAATTCAGGGTGTATTAACATGTGTCTTATGTGAGACACAGGAGATTTTTGTCTCAATCTGCTTGGTACTGATGAGGCCTTAACTGGGGTTCTGTGTCCAATTTTGGGAACTGCTCTTCAGGAAACACTCAATATGTTAAGAGTATAAAGTTAAGTGGTATAAAGAGGAGGATGATCAGTTGTTTTCCAGGTCTGCTGAGGAGAAGACAAGAGGTAATGGGCTGAAACTGCAGCAAAGAAGATGTAAGTTAGATATTAGGGAAATACTTTCTAACCATAGGGGTAGTTAAGTTCCGGAACAGGCTTCCAAGGGAGGTTTTGGAATCTCTGTCACTGGAGGTTTTGAAGAACAGGTTGGACAGGCTATTTAATTTAGATGGGCTATTATCAGCAGGAGAAAAAAAAGGAGAAAAAAAAAACTTTTGTAGGGATGATCAAGATGGTCAATATCAGATAGTTGACAAGAAGGTGTGAGGATACTTAACAAAGATTCAGTTAGTGTAATGACCCAGCACTCCCGGTCTCTGTTTAACCCTAATTTGATAGTGTCCAATTTGCAAATTAATTCCAGTTCAGCAGCTTCTCATTGGAGTCTGTTTTTGAAGTTTTTCTGTTTTAAAATTGTAACCGTCAGATCTGTTATAGAGTGACCAGGGAGGTTGAAGTGTTCTCCTATTGGTTTTTGAATGTTATGATTCCTGATGTCAGATTTGTGTCCTTTATTCTTTTGCATAGGGACTGTCCAGTGTGGGCAATGTACATGGCAAAGGGGCATTGCTGGCTCATGATGGCATATATCACATTGGTAGATGTGCAGGTAAATGAGCCCCTGATGGCGTGGCTGATGTGATTAGGTCCTATGATGGTGTCAGCTGAATAAATACGTGGACAGAATTGGCATTGGGATTTGTTGCACGAATAGGTTCCTGGGTTAGTGTTTGTTGTGTGGTATGTGGTTGCTGGTGAGTATTTGTTTCAGGCTGGGGGGCTCTCTGTAAGCTGGTCTGTCTTCCAAGATCTGAGAGAGCAGGGATAGTCTTTCACGTGTCTAAGGGAATCACAATCTGGCCCTTAGCAAACCTATTCTTGCTGCCGCTGGAAATTAGAAAAGAAAGCAAGTACAGTTGAACTGAGACTAAGCACAAACAAGTAAACCTGTACGTTTGACAAGAGAGAATGTTAATTTTGCAAATCTTGCTGTGTCACACATGGAGTGTATGATTTTTGAAATCCTGTAGTTTCCAGGATGCAGGGAGATCAGATTGAGTTTAGACTCTTCTTTGCTTGGATATTTTTTAAAATCATCCTCATTCTACCGATAACTGGCCCAGCTGCCCTCTCTGCTTTTAAAACCCTCTGTGAATTGGCTCAAGGTCCTGATCGCACATGCTCTTGCGCTCTCTCTCTCTCTCTCTCTCTCTGACTCTGCTTGCTTTTCCTACGCATGGTCTCACTTCTGAGCGTCGAGAATCTTCTGCTCCTGCTGTCTGCATCAGCTTCCCTGAGTCTTCTGGTTCCCTGTGTAAGGCTGCATTCTGTGGCTTCTCTTTGCGTGACTTTTCTGTTTGTCATTACCAATTAGGTTACATGAGTTGCCGGAGTATTGAGGCCATTTATAGACTATTTCACATCCCCCCCCCACCCCACGTGGTAGGTATGTTCTCCTTCCCAGTGGTCTGGTCATCATCCGATCTCCTGTGATACCAAAATCAAAACTTTTCTTTCCTCCAAACACAGGTGTCCTGGATTTTGTAGAACATTTTCACTCTTATACCTCAGCCCTGGAACTGTTCAGCAGTTACTAAAACTTTTTTCCACAAAGCAGTCTCAGAACTTCATCTCAGGCTACGGATAAAGGTCACCTCCACCCTCCTTCAGTCTTCCTTTCATCTCATTCGCCCCAGTCAGGAGTTTACGGTCACATAAGTTGATAGTATTGATTCTAGCCTTGAAGTGTTTTGTCAGCACACTAGGAATAGGTTCCAAATTGCAAGAGAGAAAGGAGCTTGTTATTCCACAGACCAACATGCGAGACTTTTAGAAAATCTCTGAGTGTCAGAGAAGGCCACCCAGTGTCACGAGGGAAGCAGAGAGTAAGCAAAGATGGAACAAATGTTTTGGCAGGGGTGGTGGGTGAAGGGAACTGAATGAAAACATCCTCCCCAGCGCTGCCGATGCTCATGGAACGGCCCCTGGGGACTCCTGAGGTGGAGTTGTTGGAGCCTCCAGGGATATCTTCACTATCCAGCCGTGTTGCTAAACTGAAAGGCAGGTTGGGATGGCGGAGCTGCAGAAGGCCTGCGTGTCCTTTCCTGGCTCCTCGCTTGTGCTGTCTCCCCAGTATACTAACCTGCTTTGTCTGGGTCATAGGTTGCAGTATTCTCCCCCAACCCCGCCCCCCAACGTTCTTCCGTTATGTTATCTTAGCAGCAGGCCCTGCACTGTGCTTCTTAACTGTGCTCCTCTGGGACATTTTTCTCCTCACTTCCTGGTAGTCTCTCGGCAGCTCTGTCCTCAGTAATGTAACGTCTCAGTAGGAGAACGCTTTCTTCATCCAGGGCAAGCCAGCATCTTGGATGCACCCTTCCTTCTCCCACTCCTGAGGCTGGACTCTCCCCACTGTGTCTGAGGCATGGTATTAGGCAAGACACTTAGATCTCCCGTTTCTTGCCTGTGTATGCAGTGAATAGTGAGGTGAGGACTATGTTTTGTGGGGACTGAAAGCTTACATGTCTTTTTTTCAGAGATTACCATCCCTTCATTCGGAGCCATGTTACTCTGTTTTCTTCTCCCAGGTTTGTGAAGCAGTGTGACTCTTTAAAGGCCCGAACATGCTTCTTTTGAAGTCAACAGCAAAACTCCCATTAATTTCAGAGGGAATGTAGCAGCCACTTCTATTCGGTGAGACTTCAGAACTCCCTAGAATATTAACGTTGGGATAACGCTGCTTACCTGGGAGGCAGCGCCATCATCCACTCAGTGCAATGTCACAGAAATCCACAGTAGTAGTTTGCAGTTGCTTTTGATGCCTTAAACTGCCCATGTCCCTTCTGCTGTTGGGGGAGAGTGAATTCGTGGCTAGTTTGGCCCAATCCCATTACTCTGGCTGTCGTGAAGATGGGGTTTGTCTCCGTCACTAGGCCTGGTAGCAGGATGCTCTGTTGGTGGCCCTCGGACCCTGGGAATTGTTGGGAGAAGACAGAGCTTGGTTTGGCAGTAGCCTTGTCTGCATGGCGATACAAGGATTTTTCACACGCCTGTCTCAAGGAAGGCCAAAGCCTGTGGTGCCTCTTAGCCATTGCAGTTGCTCACCAAACAAGCCAGTAGAAATTTGTTCATAAAAGAGGGGGAATAAACGACGAGGCCTGTCGCTTACTGACGTGGCTCAGGAGTGAACCGGCCGGCACTGGGGGACAGCACTGCAATTGCTCTTCCTGGTTCAATGTGGTGCTCGAACGGTAGGCAGCAACCAGGGCCTCTCTGTTGCCCCTCTCTGGGGTCCTGCTGGGAAGGAGCTGCAAAGGGATGGTTGCTGCTGGTGAGGAGCATAATCACTGCCCCTACTAATCCTCCCCTAGATATTCCCAGACTCCCTCCACCATCCCCCACCTACCCAGCGCCCCTTGACACCCTCCAATGGCTCCCCCAGATTCCCTCCAGCATTCTCCCGCCTGCCCCAGCCACCGCTCCCCAGTTTTGTGCAGCTCTGTTTGGCCACAGGCAGCATGTGTATGATGGGGAATTGGTGACGCCCTCTCAGCCTTGAGTAATGGCACAGGGACATGGAGCAGCCCAGAATGTGGCGTCTTTGAGAACACAGGACTTGCTCTTTTCCCAAAAGAGTTTCCACAGAGGTGTTCTCCCCCAATTGAAGATTGTCAAAGATAAGTGGAAGGAATGGAGCCAATATGGAGGATACACTAACCAAGGATAAAATATGTTCAAAAGCAGACTTTCCAGATTCTCTTTGCATGACACACACTCTGCGGTAGCTAATATTTATTTTATATTACTGGTAAAACACTGTGGATGTCTTTAAAAAAGAAAAGCACAGCTGGATTGATTGGAATATTCCTTTCTTCCCTGTTCACCTGGAATACTACCTTTTCTAGATTAGCTGGATCATTTAGGCCTTTGTACGAGGCTGCAGTTTTCAGTTCTTCTAGCAGATAATCTGTTTTTTAGGGGGATTAATCACTTTGCAGACTGCCAGTGCCCTGAGCAAAATTTTCTCTTGTTCTTTGTTAATATTCAGTATGAAATGTAATGTCTCTAAGGACAAAGATCTTCGGGTTGCTTAGTAAATCAGTTCATTATCATGCTAATCCTCCTGATTCCTTTCTCCCAACAGGGAATATACATATGGACAGTTCCATAACATGTGACTTGGAATTATTTCATCTTTCTCACAAGGCCAGCATTTGTCATTTCCCTTTCTGATAGTTTTCATTCACAGGCCAGAGTTCAGGAAGATCTGAATATTGTTTTGTTTTGGATTAGCTGTTGTCTTTGATGCAGGGGCAGTTTGCTTATCATCATATGCATTTTGTGCCAGATTTTACCACCTATCTTTTATTATATTTTAATTCATTATTCTATGCATTTATTAGCTTCTCTACTTTACTGGAGGAGGAGAAGTGTAAAGATGAGTGAGGTGAATTTTGTGTTGGGTAATGATTATGGGAAAGTCATAAGCATGGGTATTTATTTGTAGAGAGGATTTGGTTATGAAGGGGATATTGTTCCATTTTATATCTATCTGCTTGTCATGCATCTTAAGGAAGAATTTGCCTATGGCTGTTTTATCTAATTTCTCATATTTAATTATTTCAAAGGTGAACAGAATACAATATCAAGGGTCCACAGAACAGTTTGAAGTTCATTAAAAACAAATTAAACAGTTATTTCATCATTGCAGGCATATTTTAATACTTAGGGTTATTTGCAACCACTTCCCTAGGATATGTGGTTTGTACAGGGACTATTACTTGTTTAGTGGCATTCCTGGGAGCTGCCTGGAGCGTGGATTCCTCGCCTGTGCCCCAAGGAGCTTACAGTGTAAGAAGAGGAACAGCAGACATCAGTTTAGAAGCATGAAGCACTGGGGAAGAAAGAGATGGAATCATCCCCTTGTGATGCTGGAATTGTGTGTGTGTGTTGATTTTAAACAAATAAATCCTACACCAAGTAGGGGACTAACCTCCAGCAGAAAGAGGGGAGGGAAAGGGCAGGAGGCTAACTTAATCATAAAAGACATCATCTTGCCTATGGCAGAAGCTGATCAAAGGTGGAGGAAGCATCACAGAAGGGGTGGGAGAGCATTTCAGGGCTCGCTTTCCTGGTTAGCTGTCTGCTTTGCTGAACACATAGTGAGAAACTGCCTATAGATTCAAAAATACATTTTTTGGACCCGCTAAAGCGTAGATAAGATAAACACTGTTACCTGGTACCAAGGAACACAGTGTCCCTGGACAAATCTCTGTTGGTCTCCCATCTTTCAGCAGATGCTGATCTATGTGTAACTGCCTAGTGTGTGTGGCTCACAGTGCCCTCTAGTGGACAGAATATCAGTCCCACGGTTGTGATACTCCGATAGCACTCTGGCCTGCAAAAAGGCTAAGTCTCTTAATACAGCTACCAACTAAGAGAGTTTCTCCTTCATTTGGGCCCAGCTTGTGTTTTTGGAGCAGAAGCTCTTGCATTCTGTATTGGCTGTGCTGACTGTGAAGCCCATGTGGCCTTGGACTAGTTACACTAAGTGTGTGAAACAGCCCACGTGGTGTGTCTAAAACACACAGCCCTGGTCTGCACGTGGGGGGATCGATCTAAGATACGCAACTTCACCTACGAGAATAGCGTAGCTGAAGTCAGCGTACTTAGATTGACTTACCGCGGCATCTTCACGGTGCTCGGTCAACTGCTGCCGCTCCCCGGTCGACTCCGTTTGCGCCTCTCACAGTGGTGGAGTACCAGAGTCGACGGGAGAGCGCTCGGGGATTGATTTATTGTGTCTGGGCTAGATGTGATAAATCGACCCCCATAGAT
>ML677366.1:1396079-1449009 GCA_007922305.1 Dermatemys mawii | reverse complement strand
CTGCTTTGTGCTTGTAAAGTGAGGACAAAGAGACTTCCTCAGCATTTTAAAATGCTTTGAGACCTAGAGATAAGTGATTGTGACAATCAGGGTCCAGATACCGAGGTGCACAACAAGGGGTCTGAACCCCAAAGAATAAACAACTGAGTCAACTAATTGTAAGCAGTCTTATTCTACTGTGAGAGTGCCTCAGGTAGGGGCTTTATGAAAGCCCGTGACATGCTGGTTATGAATAGTATTAAGAACATAAGAATGGCTGACTCAGACCAATGGTCCCCTCTAGCCCAGTATCCTGTCTTCTGACAGTGGCCAATGCCAGGTGCCCCAGAGGGAATGAACAGAACAGGGAATCATCAAGTGATCCATCTCCTGTCGTTCACTCCCAGCTTCTGGCAAATAGAGGCTAGGGACACCATCCCGGCCCAGCCTGGCTGATAGTCATTGATAAACCTCTCCTCCATTGTATGATATGTGTATGGGTGGTATACAAAATGTTATCTATATGTGCAAAAAATACATTCTTAAAATATGTTTTGGGGACAGACTTGATAAACAGGCCTGCCTTAGACAGAGGAGTGTGAATTTACCTGTCTGAGTCGAGCTTTGTAAGCCACAGAGAAGGAAAGTACATTTACATAGAAGTTAAACAAGCAAGCTAACAAGCGGTGGGGGATTCGGCTTAGTGAGCACACCAGGAGACAGAATCTGCACTCCAGGAAGTTTGCCTGGCACCTGAGGCAAAGACAATGGACTTTGGGAAGTATAAGGGGAGACCAAAGACATTCTAATTATCAGTCACTCCAGGGAGACTGAGAACAGCGCCCTTGGATTGTTGGACCCTGTGAACAGTGGATCCTCTTGGCCTGAGGGCAGGAGCTGCTGATAATTTGCTGTAAGTGAGAAACTGTTTTAGACAAAGATAACACGGAATCATAGACCCCGGGGGTCAGAAGGGACCACAAGGGAGGTCTGGTCTGAGCCCCTGCCAAGATGCGGGTTTTGGTGTGTGTAGAACGTAGCCTGCTGGAGTGAGGTTTTAGTCACTAGAAAGCTGGTGTTGTTTTGTTTGTAACTATTTTCTGTTCCTGTTATCTCTGCGCAGCGTCGCTACCGTTTTTATTCTCTGTTAATACACTTCTTTCCCGTTGTACTATAAACCATCTCAGTGCTGTTCTACTGAATGAAGTGCAAGTCCTCATTTAAACCAGCTGACCGTGTGGGCATTGTCTCTTCGGAGGCAGCGATACTAATAATTTCTGAGAGTGTCCAGTGAGAGGGGGTGGATGCTGCAGAGAGACATCTCTGGGGAACTCGGGAATGAGGGCTCACTGCCAGGCAAGGTGAAGATGGACAGTGTCTCAAGGAGTTTGCTGATGAAGCGGGCAGACTGGTGTGGCAGGGAGCTGACGCAGTCTACAAAGCTCACTTTTGCTAAGGCAGAAGTCTAACGCCGTGGCTTATGGTTCTGCGTTGCACTGAGGTTGCGGAGATAGAAAATTAAAAATCAAGGCACAATCCCTTTATAAAAAATCCAACAAACCCTGCTGAAGAAGGGTTTGGGTTTTAACCTGTGTTTCAGGCATCGCTAAAAATCCTGTTCCTTTTTTATTTCTGAAATGTTAATGGCAGATTGACAAAGCTCCACATTAATACAAATGCAGCTTATCCCCAGCTGGAATCTTTAGCAGTGCTGCAGACTAGCAGAGACCCATCTCAGTGAATGTTTAACGAAGCTGCTAAATGCTCAGTGATCATACAGCATTACTGCAAATAGCAGGGCTTTATCCCGAATGGTTGCATTGCATAAGACTAGCACAGCACTCTGTTTAGATTTGGCTTTGCTAAGCGGGTTTGTAACTTTTGCAGCTCACTTCACTTTCAGGAAAAGTAAATTTTTTATGAACCATTTATAAATTTCCTTTTTTCCCCTGGAGCTTTTTCCTGAATTCAGTTGCTAGAAAAAAGTGAGCTCTGCAGGAACGTTTCCAAGAAAACCTAAGCAAGGGGCCTGTTTCTCTGATTGTAAGTAATAGATCCTCCTTTGATTTTTAAATCACCCATTTGTGACGGTGTAGTAACATCAGCCGCAAAGCACAGAGCCTGCTCTTGAAGGGTCTCCTAAGAGGCACTCTTATGGAGATTCCCTGCAGGGTTTGCAAATACCCTCCACAGATCCCTGACCGGAAACTAAGCTTTTCAGTAGGATGTGGAATCCAGATCTATTAGCAATTAACATCTCTTTGGTGCTTTAGACTGATTTGCACCTGATCTCCTACTGCTCACAGTGGTTTTCACTGGCATAAGTCCATTGACATCAGTGGAATTACTCCTGCTTAACAGTGGTGTTAGGTAAAAATCAGCTTGTCCTACTCACCATTCCAACACCCGGGTAGTGCGGAGTTGGGCTATAGCTCGAAACTGTCAGAGTCCATGTAAAAAAAACACTGAAGCCAAACAACTTTGATCAAAAGGCACACCCCCCCCCCCCTCAGGCTAGTAGCTTTGGAGGCGTGTGGCAGCTTTATTAGACGCTCACATCAGTATTTATAGGTTTAAGACAGACAAAGGAAAGACACTGGGTATGTCTCCTGTATCATCTCAGGCTGACCTTGCACAAACTGCTTACTCAATCAAGCAGAGAAGAAACAGGCGGGGGGAACAAGGCAAAAAATATTTAAACAAGAGAAGGAAGTTTAGCAAGGCCAGGAGGAATGAGGAATTTATTGCAGGGGGCCCTTTTTATCGAACAGTGGTGTAAATGAGAGGCGACTCAGGCCCATGTACTGCACTGATGTTCAGTGATCTCAGCACACATCTCAGTTGAACAGGGTCTGATCCAGTTCCCAGTGTGGTCAGTGGAAGGGACTCCTGGGCTGCAGTGCGAGCAGGATCAGTTCTGAACGTGCTGGACTCTAATGGGACCCTGGGGCTCAAACCCACAGTACTACTAATGATTTATTGCAAGCTCCTGCCAGTGTAAGTTCCATATGCAAAAGCAAAACTTTAGTACTTGCATCACTCACACCATAGATCAATCCAAAGCTGTTCTGCAAAGCAGCACTGCAAAGCAGACCCCAAAGAGGGTCACTGAGTTTTGAGTCACTCCTAGTTCTGGCCTGGAAGTGTAACTACCCAGCTTCTCATTTGCACAGGCCAAGCTCGACACCCCTGGATTTCAGAAGTCCACTCAACAATGCCCACGTGCAAAGTGAGGGCTAGTGTGTTGATTTCCAGCTTATACGAAACAATCAGGCTAACTTAAATTCAAAATTGGTCTTATTTGGATACAGCAAGTAGAGTTTGCTCCTTGGCAAAACAATATCCTTCATCTAATGATGACTATTGTGGAGTTGTTTGCAGATCACTGCATAAAATAAACTGGAATGAGATGCATCAAGGATATATTGCAGCCTAATGAAAATACAGCGTACCAATTTAAACAAGAGCAAACATGAAGTCATCCCAAGCTGGCAGGAATGAAAGAGTGAGTTTGAATTAAAGGATGCCAGTGCGGGCACACTAATTTGCTTTTATGGAGAGAGATTTTCAGTATCTCTACATGGTAGACATATAAATTCTAAATTTAATTCATAAAAATTGTACAGTAGCAACAAGTAGCAAAATGTAAGATGACATGTTGTCAACCACCAGGACTTGCAATGCCTGGAGTGCTAAGCATTGGAAAGGACTGAGGTGTCTCGCTACAGAGCTCAGGAAAGCTCTAAAGAAGGTGTTTGTGTGGGCCTCTCAAGGGTTCCTGTTCTGTAGTGGGATTTATAAAGATGGATCTTTGTGTCTGCATGGCCTTTGTCACAAGACTGTAGGCATAATTTGGAAATGGATACAAGTTGCCCTGTATTAATTGTTGTGTGCAGAAAATAGCATTTGTGATGATGACATAAATTACTGGACTGTTAGAAATGAAACAGTTCTTAGAGCCCTGCTGTGACTTCATGAGTCTTTGAAGTACGGGCAAAACTTTCTTTTGACATATTGCACAAGTCAGTCAAGGCAGCTCCAACGGGAAATAACATGAAGGACATTGGGCATGAAGGAGATTTTTCTTTTCACACAACAGTGTCACAGTATCTGGGGTTTTCACATTAGCAAAACTGTAATGTACACGTTGCAGGACAATGAAACAATTTGGGGCTCACATTCTAACAGCATAGATGTGACTTTTGAATGGGACTCACTCCAGGAGGTATGGTCAGAGACCACTCACTGGACTCAGCGTAGGCATCTGAATGTCTGTCTACGTCCTGTTTGAGAACTGTTAGGTGGGAGATAGGCATCTGAACGCTGTAGAAAGCTCCCGAGTCTGAAACTCTGGAGCCACACTGGACCCCCTTGATGTCCCAGCTTGGCTCTGTCTGGTCTTTCTTTCCTCCCACCCACAGTGGATGCACCAGACAGGTTGGCTTTAGTTAGGTGTACTAGGAAGACCAAACATTTGCAGTCAAATGATCTGCTTTTCAGATTAGCAGTCAGATTACTATGAAAGTAAACTTGGTAATAGCTTCCATTTATACTCTATGGACTTTTAATGACTGAAGTTCAGTTCAGATGTGTTCTGGCAGGTTCAGATTAGTACAGATGTACCATTTGACTGCTCTGGGCTTAGTGCAAGACCCCTAACCAATGCCTATTTAAGGCAGGTGCTGTTACAACTAAGGTGGCCAGGGGAGAAAAGTCTCTGTTTTCTCAAATAACTTGCAATTCATGCAGCCTAAAGCCATTAAAAACAACAAACACAAACAGGATTTGTCAAGCCGCTGATGGTTTTCCTCGATGAAAGGAGTTCATCCAGCCCCTCTCCAGCAGCAGCATCCTCTAGTGATATAAAGCAAGAGACTGTAATTGCTTTAGCAAGTGAGAACAGGAGAAGTTCCCCTCTGTGCATTTTCATCGGGCACAGAGATGTTCTGTGTTTCTTAGCTTTCTCTTCAGGCTATGCGCATTACCAAATGCCTCAGTATATGTCCATATTGACAGTGGAGACACTGGCCTAGTGGTATCCTTATCAGAAGCTATTTAAATAGTATCATTGCCTCTACATCAGCTGGCGTTCGTGATTAGATGTCTAAGACTCCAACTTAGTGATCCCTAAACCCTGATGTTTCATGAGTGGTTTGAATAGGTGTTTCGCTTAGAACTCCTGAGTCTATTCTGGGTGGGGATGGAAATTTAAACCAATTGCTGTTTATAGCACACGATCTTAATCGCAAAGGATTCCTTAAGTCCCTGCTTATTTACCTGCATGCACCGGATTTGTCAACCACATCTACAAGCACGATCGCTTGATTTTATTCCTGGGTGAGAAGGGGACCTCATCTTCTCTGTCAGAGCCCTGAGCATGTCTCTGCTTTCCATCTAGAAAGACCCATGTGTTGGCCATCACTCTTCAAGCTAAGGAGAACTGGTACTGCCTCTACTGAAACATGCCAAGGTGGTTCTTGTTTGAGGAATGCCTTCCTCTTTATGGGGTGCAGCTCGGGGCCTTTCATGGCACTCACAACCGCCAGCTAACCAACAGGAAAATCTAGGATATGAATCCTGGAGTGGTATTTTATATGCTGTATAGACTTGTACCTATGGGTTTATGCTTTCAGTTAAGCATGTGTGTAAATGCTTTGCTGGACTGAGGCTAAAGTACTTAGCACCTAATAGCATCCAGCCCCAGGAGAACTGCTTGGTGAAGATTTTTCATGAAAGCAAGATAGTTGTACAATTTATCTGTTAATGTGGCTAGTCTAGATCATGCTAAATATAAGTAAAAATTGCAATTGAGTTTTCATTTCAAAATTAACTGTAGCTTCAAGGCTCAGAGATGTCATATGGAAACTGGATTTCCATTTTCAGTATTAGTCTTCCCATTTCTCTTGCAGATATTAATAACTCAGCTTTTTGTAATAATAGAATGATCTTGGTTTCCTTCTCAGAAGCACGAGTGCTGAAAATCTAGCTTGCAGCTTGGATTTTTTCTGCTGCAACATTCCTCTCCATCTCTTAGATTAATGTTTGAAACTGACTATGAAATAGAGCTAAACAGAAATATTGCCCTGCGTTATACTGATCTTCTCATAGAAATGCTGTCCTAACCACAGAATAGTGTTGTCTGGGTAATACAATGGCGAAGGTTGTTTATACTTCTCTGCTGACTGATTTCTTATTCACATTCTTGATGTGTGAATTCCAACTTTGCAGGCACTGCAATGATTATCTTGTTTGTTTTAAGACCATCTGGAAGCAGCAAGCAATTATGGTAGGTTTGGTAGGGTTCTTTTTAAAATTAAACAAATATATTTTTTGTCTGAAACTCTTTTATCAAAATCCTCTGTATTTAATCCATTATGAATATTTGAATCATGTTAAATGTATCATTCTGGCAGAGGCTTGAGTCTTACGTGTCCTTAATTGTGACTCATTGAAGAATGTTTTGATGTGAGGAATCGCAGACAAATCGCCCTGTTACAGGAATCAAAGCGTCAAGACCGGGCCCAAATAGGAGACATTTTTCATGGAATTACTTTGGTTTATTTTGTTTTGAATAACACATAGTAGTGTGTGATTGTTAGTGGGTGCTTTCTGTGAGAGAGTTGGTTTCCTCATTTGATGAAGTCCCATTTGGGGATTTGGGATTGGACACAGAACTCATGTTTGTCCCTCCTCTTAAATGACTTCATCCATGAGCCTTTCTTCTGAGTAACAGGCCAACAGAGAAAGGAAAAGGTGAACTGGAATTGTATAGCATATTTTGGCCGGGTCATGGGCATTGTTCAGGTAATGGCGTACTTGTGCTTGAAAACTAGTATAATTTTCCCATCCACGCTCATTCAGACAAATAGAGGGGACGGCAAATGTTTTCAGAGGAATGTGGGAGCTGCCATGCTGGGACAGATCAGATCAATGGTCTATCCACATCCTGGTATCCTGTTTCCAGCAAGGGCCAATCTAGGGTCACTGTAAGGAAGGTGTAAACAATGTGGCCAGGTGTGCAGAAGTGATCCCTTTCAGATGCCGTGACAGTGCACTGGTGGAGTGCAGATGACACTAGGCAGGGTCTGTCACACCAGGGCTGGCACAGTGCGATGGCAACAAGTTGCTTTGCTGCTCCTCCCCTGGCAGGATTCTGGCAGCATGCTCTCTGTGGCTGGGACGATATTAATGCCCCTCAAATCACAGCAGCAGTGGTTGTGCTTTGCTCTTTGTGGTGGGATCTTCAGTACGTGGATTTTTATTAGGATCCAGGCAGGTGGGGAAGAATAGGTCACAGATAAAATCCAGTGGGCACATGGACCTGTCAGGGAAACAGTGCATTCTGTTCAATGGAATAGACGTTCCTAAGTAAAAACTTCCTAGTTATGCAGCGAAATGTTGGAAAATAGTACTGTCAAGGGGTAATGTACGTCTTTCATTTATACATCTGCAGTCTATTTAATTTTACTACTGAAAATTGTCATAAACAAGCTCTGATTCAGGAAATGTGTTCTTTTCTGTTCAGGCCAGCACTTAAACGTGCTTAACTTTAAGCTTAAAATTAAACGCATGCCTAAGTGCTCTCCTGAGTATGGATGCTTTCCTGAGTTGGGACCTAAGTGAGCAGAAGAAATATCAGATACTGAATGCATACTGATGAGCTCTGACATGGAAGTATTTAACATAAATTGGCACATGAAAGGTTTTTAAAAACTAGTTCATGGATTAAAATTAAAAAAATGGAAACTCTAATTCAGAATTTAAGGATTCCAAGAGACTCTTGACATTCTAGAAGTAATTTCTCAAAGTAATTTCTTTTCTTAAAAAGATTTATAATCCCATGGAGAAAACTCCCATGATGAGGCTCGAAGTCAGAGATTATCGTGTCAGTTAAGGATAAGAAGGATTATAGATGGCAAAGAATTAGTCTTGAAATGCATATGTTATAAATATGCCAGGATTGCACTTGAAGTATTAGGTAAAATTGTGAAAATAAGCCTACAGTTACCCTGCCTTCTCTTTGTTGTTGTCCTTTGGTGGCCTGGATAAAAATAACATGTGAGAAGGATTCTTATTGCATGCCGTTTTTCATATATTGCAGTGGTTGTAGTGCATGCTAGTGAAACTATTGCCTAATGGTTAAAGCAGGAGATTGGGCCTCAGAGCTCCAGGAGCATATTCCTGATTCTGCCACTGCCATACATTCTGACCTTGGGAAAGTCATTTAAGTAGCACTCGTTTTTCAGATGATTGATTTCATTGCTGCCTTAGCAACAGTGAGAAAAGTGACTACAATGTTTCTTTATTTGAGCAAATGGATTTTCCTGTTTGTTTCACAGAGATCTGTCCCTGTGACACACAAGATGTGGCTATTCATTAAAATCCAGATTCTGCTCTCAGATATACAGCTCCCATGGACAGCGATACATGCAGTTCTGAGGGCGGAACTTCATCATGAGCAACCTTTGCTGAAGAAGGATGTGCTGCTATGCAAACTTCTGATCTGGAGAGCTCGGGAGACTCTTTCTGAATAGTAACTAAGACTGAATGATCAGGTTTCTTTGGGCTGGTCCTCACTAGGGCGGGGGATCGACTGTAGATACGCAATTTCAGCTACGTTAATAATGTAGCTGAAATCAGCGTATCTACAGCTGACTTACCTGCCTTCCTCATGGTGGCGGCGGTTGGCGGCGCGCTCCCCCGTCAACTCCAGCTTGCACCTTTTGGTGAGCTGGAATTACGGAGTCGACAGGGGTGCCGCTGGCGATCGATTTATCGCATCTTGACGAGACGCGATAAATTGATCGCCATAAGATGGATCTCTCCCCGCGCTAGTGAAGACAAGCCCTTTGCTGGGTCTTTGCAGCAAGCAATCTCCAGCAAATTACAAGAAATGTATCTGGCAGTGTTTGTGCTGAGAGGTACCTTGTTGCCTGGGTGATGCTCTGTCATTTTGCAAACTTGTCCCACAGATCCAGCATAGAGGATTTTCCAGAGGGGCTGTTTAGGCAACGTGATCTCAGAGTAGAATGAAATCTGCACAGTGCCTGCGCTGCAGCATATGTGCCCAGACTTAGCTATTCATTTTCTTTTGTTTTTCTTGAATTCTCTTTCTCCTGTTCTGTGTCCTGGTTAATGAGTCTGTTACACTACCTGCTGCACTGTGTGAACAGGCCGAACAGCGACCCTTTCAGAAAAGGTCCCAAAGACATTGGGGTAAAGTTTCCATTGATTTCCTACCACTCCTTGGACTGGAGCTTTTGTGTGCTAAGTATAGTGGTGCCCATTAGAAGTGTCTATGTAGCATTCTTCAATCAGGCTTGTTTACTAGACTGGCTTCCTGAGCCCTCCTGTCCTTTGGTTAGTCAGAGGTGGCTCCTGAGTTTTTGGCATCCTGTCCCAGATTTTCATGTCACAGCGGAGAGGTGTGTTTCTGTTGCCTTCCAGCATCCTCCCTGTGACTCTACAAGAAGAGACAGGTCTTCATCCCAGAGCAGGAACTTCTCTGGAAGACTGGCCTGCAGCCTCTGGTTAGAAAGACGAAGAGTGTAGGAGAACTGGGTCCGTTTAGCTGGGGATTGGGATATTCTGGTCACTCTTTATGCAGGGCCAGGAACTGTGCCAAGCTGTCAGGATTATAAATGAAATGGCCCTGTCTTAGTGCCAGTGTTTCTGCCAGGTAGGCAGACAGCAGTGCTTTCCTTCCCTTTGGAAACGTCCATGGTTCATGGCCTCTTATGTCAGACGAGTGAAGTTTTCAAGTGGCCAAGAACTAACCCCCATTTTGTGTTTTTGTTGATCTCTGCATGGATGTCAGAATGACAGTGTCAGGCTGTGATACAAACTGATTCTTGTGCTTTTTGCTCCCTTCATGGATCACTGTGTCCCTGCTAGGACCCTTAAAAGCCACCCAGTTTTCATTGCTTGACATCCTTCCCTCACAGGCAAAATCTGTCTCTCCAGGGTTGTCTTTGGAATCCATCCGCACCACTCCCCGGTCATCTGGTCATGGCTGAGTAAAGCGATTCCTATTCCTGCCAGGCAATTCATGCAGCTTCCGACACACTTCTAGCCCTGGGTGTCCTGGGAAGCTCCAGGGTAGAGCAGAGAGTTAAATCCGTGACCTTCAATTGACACCACAGAATATTACCACTGGGCGAGCTCAGAACAGAATCAGGTTAGTCCAGGATATTTCGGCGCTGCTGAAAAGGACACTCAAGTCCTTTGTCTGCAAAGTCAAATATGGTGTCCTATCAGCAGAGGGGAGGATTTCTGTTTCGATGATCACCTCTTCCTCTCCCCAGACCCAGAAAAAGCGCTTTCTAAAATGAATGCCATGGAAATCTCTCCTCTGACATTCATCTGGAGATTGGCCAGAACATTGTTTAGTTTGTAATTTGAGGATTGTAGCAATGGGAGAGAACCTCTACCGTCTAGTGTCAAGTGAATGGATGAAGAGCTAAAATCTACCTAATGACCTGCTTCAAATTGAACTCCTTGAGGAGCTGTGCAGGTATGACCATGAAAACTATACCCAAAGCCTGATACCATAATCATGCCTGTAGTCAAAGCAGGATATATTTGTTTTTGTTTGGGTTTATAAAAGGCTTTTTACTTAGTGAAAAATAACAGGTCAGTTGTAAAATGTTTAAACACATAAATATTTATTTCAAGGCGCAGACCTGTCTAGATTGATGATCTGTCGACTCATTTTCTCCGATTAATACATAACCAAAAGATGTGCCACATTTTAAATCTATGACAGTACAGAATATTTACATGAAGTCTTTCAATAGCTCTTCCGAATTCTGAACCTTGTGTCTGGGCGCTCTTTCTAGTTGCTAAAGCTGTATGGGCCTGCGATGAGACACATGAAGGGGATGGCAGGAAGATGAAACTAACTCCAAAGCTATCACTGGAAGTTGGATAGTATTGACGATTTCTTAAAACATGCCAGAGGCTACTGCTGCAATGCAAACACTCTGTAGAGAGAAATGGATGCCTCCTTAAGACTTGCTTCAGTTGCAAGGCCGTAGAATGTGGCCAGCTGATGCCAGCTAGGCAGGTGGTGACGTACACTGGGGCCCGGGCCAGCTGCGGGTGTCTAGTTGCTATGTAGACGTACCCCTAGTCTACATGAAAACATATCGATGTTGTTGGTATCTCCTCCTCTCTCCTCCCCAACTCTGACCGATTTGTTTCTTCCCTGTACTGCATCTTCTCATTAACCATGCTTTTACATGGTTTAGGTCAGGGACTGTCTTTTTACTATACGCTTGTATAGTCTCTAGGACAATGGAGCCCTCATCCATGTTTGCTCCTGTAGTACTACTAATTAGCAATAATAACATGCTGACTATTATCTCCAGATCCTATCCCATCCCTTCGTTTTAAATAGCTAATCCTGTGCTAGTTCATTATGGAATTATATTATTTTCATTAGATTATCTCCATACAAGAACTGAACTAAGGTACTATGGAGCGTTTTCTCCAGGGATGGAACCAGGAACTATAGAGGCAAAACAGAAAGCTATAAATGAGAGGTTTTAACACCCTAGACCAATTTTGCCATCAGTGATCAGTTACACTTGTGCACTGATGGACTAAAAAGATGTAAGTCTAGATGGAACTTGGGCCATTAGTGAAATTTTATTCTGCCTGCTTAAAGTTTCCTCTGAAGCGTCTGATGGCTAGTATTTTTCACTTCTTGACTAGTGTGCTGTGGAGTGCTCCTGGTCACTGTTGGACAGTTGTTGCATTTCAGACGGAGCTGCATTTTAACTGAGGATGGAGTGATTCCCACAAACACAGTTTGGTATGTTTTCAAATGTAATCCAAAATCAATACATCCCATTGTCATAATCACAGCTGAGATGAGCGTCTCACGTGAGCAGTTGTGGAAATGGAAATTCACTTGCGGGTTTCGCACGGCTCTAATTATTACTGGGAGCACAATGACCTCTCTCTCAGAAGTCTGTGGCAGGTCGAACACATCACTCTGATCTGATGGGCCTGTTAATAATCTGTGACTCTGCCCCTGGAGGATGTTTGCTTCCTTCCCCTATGCTCTGTGGCATATTGCTGCCCCTCCTCTGAACAGGCTAACACATCCAAGCCCTGCAATGGGATAACACTCCTGCGAAGTTGGGCCTGCTCTCTCTGCCACTGTGCAGTGCCAGGCAGATGCAGAACATGGTGCAGGGCTGCTCAGCCCCGGGTTTGAAAGCCTTAGTGGTATGTGGTGCATGGGCCTGGTCTTGGTCTCTTCACAGAGGTGAATTTCACCTGTTTATACTGAGTGAATTATCCAGATTGAATAAAACACTCTGGTGTACCGGCAAACTCTGGATCTTTGGGAAAGGCAAAAGTTACAGCTCCATCCACCAAGCAGGCTCTAGTTTTTGTTTATTCCAATAAATGCTGCAAATGATTTTCCCCCCCTTTGATTTTTGGTCGCTTCCCTTTGAACCCAATAAGATAGTTGACTGGAGACTGGCCTAATAATATCTAGCATCTGACAAAGCCTGTTTAACATCCACAGAACAGGGCTGTCTTTTGGGATGTGACTGCAAATGTCCCTCAGCCATTTCTTCCTGGGCACTATGTCAAAAGCTGGCTTTCAAATGGGCTCTCTTGTTTATCAGCTCAATGCTGATCTTGTCTAGGCGTGACCAGCCCAGCATGGAGGTGGCGGAGGGGAAGGCCGGAGAGGGAATCTGAGTTGTTCTGAAGAGAAGCGTAGTGTCTGTTCTCAATACGTCATAGGAGCAGCAAGACTCATAATGACTAAGGATAGCACTTAATCGTGATAGTAGCAAACATCTGAGGAGTAATGTGCAGTGTGTCTGCTGAGAAACTAGATGAGCTCAAAATGAATCCCATCCATCAATCTCTACAGAGATGCCCACGCTGTGCTGGAGCAGGAGAGGGGGCGGGAGCACCTTCCCCTGCCACGGTGCCCCACACAGGAACAAGTTGTAGTATGTCAACATGGGAGGGACGTGTGCCCAGTGCTGCTGGCCCCAGGGGAGGTGTTTCTGGCCAGACGTGTGCCCATGGCTCCCTGGGCCTACACACACACTGGGGAAGGAACTCATGTAGTAAGCGCCTGACACATGTGTCGTTGTGTACTCTGTGGATTCTGCTGACTTAGTGCCTCCCTTGTCCACCTCCCCCAGCCCAGGCCCTGACAGAACTGTTCATGTAGAGTATGGCCCTGCAGGAGTTATACAAAGAGGAAGGACGTTGTGGATAAGGCACCGCCGTGGGAGATTGTAAATTTGGGTCCTAGTCCCTGTCCATCGCAGACTGTGTGACCTGGAGCCAGGTCCTCCGTGCCTCAGTTTCCCCCACCTGAAAGTGGGAATTGTACTTTTCCCCCTCCCGCAAGTTCATATCTCCTTAAATACTCCTCCACTTACTCATGCTGTAGCTCTGGTTAGAAACCAACTTATTTATGGAGCAGCTAAGAAACCCTCCAGCCACTGAAGGCTACCTTTTGGAAGATTGTTAGCTAACCTCTAAAGGACCCTTGTCATGGTTCACACAACAATGTGCAGAGTCTTGAAAGCTGAGCATTTAAACCACAATACTTCAGCCAAATGATCATTGACAATCCCTCCCAGGGGCAGTGGAGGTGATGGGACTTTCATCTCTTATGGCTCAGGTGTTGCTGACAGAGAGGTTTATGCCTGAATTTCATGATGCAGAATAGTGTTAGGATTTTTTGACAGATTTCTTGCTTTAATTTAATTCCTATGCCAATGAAGGGGGAGGAAGGGCTGGCCACAGAAGGAGCTTGAGAAACCTTAGAGGCAGAAGAGAGCTGAGTTTCAAACTGCTAACTAAAAGATTTAAACAAATGCAAAGTATTGGAGTTAGGAAATTCAACACCTCTGCTGAATAAAAGCAAATGGGGTTCTGGGACCCTGGAACCAGGCCACAGTGAAGTGAGGTCAGGAGTGAGGAGCACACCGGGGGTCTGTCCGCCTGAGGCAGCGTTTCTTAGGAACTCCTCTGTGCTCGGTGCTGTCTGAGAGCATGCATTCAGCCTGTTCCTCGGCATTCCGGGGTGAGATTTAGGGGACATGGGGCCGCACTCGGCTGCAGGAAAGAAGGAAACAAAACCACAAAGCTGATGATTTCAGGGGCCGAATTCAACTTTGGTGTCAGTGGGTTTGAATCTGACTGGTGTGGGAGTGGGACAGGGACAGGCTACTACATGAAAGCAGCAAGCTAAGCCAGATAAAAGCGCCAGGGAAGGGGACATCCAGGCAGGTCTCACAGGGCAGGGCTGAGCTACATTCATGGAGCAGCCTGAATTAAGCTTCACCATTCCTGTCTGGAAAGCTTGCCCCGTGGCTGCCTCTGCCTGGGTGTATATAGGGCCCACAGCTGCTGGCGCCATTTGCCCGGCACCATTCATGAACCCAGAAAGAAAATGAAAACAGAGAAAAGATTGCAAGGAGTCTTTGTGAGGGAAAGAGTCAGACGATGACATTGACACTGGCGAGAGGTGCAAACCTGTCCTTGTGCCGTTCGGGCTGAATCTTCCAGTGGCTTTCACCAGTGGTTAACCGTGCGGAAATGCAGAAGAACACAGCTACCCTTGTGACTAGACTCTTTCTAGCCTGCACAGATAGACTTTGAAATCATCTGTGCTTCTGTATGCCGGGGAAGCTGGCTGGGAACGGGGACGGGCTCGGATTTCCCTCTTGATTAAGAGGTGGAGCAAAGTGAAGGAACTGGGCTGTGATTTCACAATGAGACATCTAGGCATGGAGGGCTGGACTGGAACCGGAGGGTTGCTCCCGGCGAGGGGCAGCATGTGCCTTCGCTGCTCCAGAAGGGCAGGAACCACACAAGTTCACCTGAGTGTCGTGTGAGGTCTCTAGTAAAAGCCTAGGAAGTTCTGGTTATCAATGTCACTGATGGACAGATACTATGAAAAGAGTCAGTGTATGCTGAAAAGTGTGTTCATAGGGTAGGCAGCTGGAGGGACAGTTACCAGCAACGGTGAAACGGGTTGTCCGCTATCAGGCAAGAGCCATTTATTCATCTCTCTGGTTCCATGTAAATTGCGTATTGTCCCATTCACAATGGGCAGCAATTAGCATTCTAAGTCGTATGCTAATGAAGAACTGGCACAGATTTCAGAAAGAAACTAACAGATAGAGGAGAAACAGCTGGGAGGTGGGGCAGGGAGGGAGAGCCTCATATCTCGAGGTGCCCAGCAAAGGTTTACTCTGCTAAATTTGGGGGACAAAGGGGACCACCTTCCATCCCTTCCCTTAGGAAGTAAATGGACCATGAGATGGCTGTTTGAAAAAAGGTCTCACCAAGTCTCTAGAAAGTGTGATGTGATTTGGTTTTGTATGTTACCATTTGTTTCCAATACCCTCACTCACTGTCCCTTGGTGATCCTCTTACTCTCCTTTTCACGGTAAAGCTATCCAAGCAGTGTGGTGCTGAGCAAAACGGGGGTCCTGAGTTGAGTCCTTCAGGCCTGGTAAGTTCTGTGAGTGATCAGTGGCTGAGGGTCTGAACACTGCAGGGAACGCGGCAGGAGGTTGGCATGTACCTGTCACTGCCAAGGGACATAAGGTCCATTCAGTCTGCCACTGCTCTCCTTGTCTTTCAGCTGTCAGCGCTGTCCAGTCACTGCAACCACTTCCCAAAGTCAGCTTGGGCCCAGCACAGCTCTCTCCCATCCAGTTTGCTGCTGAGTCTCTACCTGGTCAGCTCAAGCCCATCCTTGCCAGGGTCTGTCTGGTTCTCCAGCAGAGTCCAAGACACTTGTTTCGAATCTTTCTCACCAAAGCTGAGAGAAGAAAACTCCAAACTGAAATCCTCGGTCTCCTTTGTTCTTCTTTGGGCCTGACTAGCCAATTTGGGCCAACTGACAGTCAGATTAGGATGGCCCGCCATCCCCACTGAGTAAAGTCCATGAATTATCAGCCTTGTGGCTCCTTTCATGTATCTGCAATTATGTTATCATATTTAATACAGCTCTTGAGTGTGGCGCATGGAGAAATGCTGGAGGGAACCACTTTAGGCACTTCCTGGAACTCCTCCAAAGTATATGCAAATTATACCTGCAGGTAGGGAGCTCCCTATATTTCCCCTTTTATCAGCAGGGAGAGCCAGAGAGTAGTTTATGCAAATTAGTCTGGCCGTAGGTGGGTACACCTCCTCAATTCTCTGGCTTCACCTATAAAGGATGCCAAAGAGCTTCTGTTCCTTATAGCACTAGTGTTATACAAGTACTCTGATTAATGCCCACAGTTAAATTGCAGGTGCATTTTTGCATATGCCAATTCAGCAGCTTGTTACAGCTTTTCCTTTACTGTCGCTTTTCTCCTCTCAAAAGTCTGTTGCAACAGTAAATGTTTAACTTGCCAAATACCCTGAAGCTTCCATGGATTTTCTAAGTTGATTATTGGAGATGCACTTGTTGGCTGCCATGCTCCGCCAAGTTGGTCCAGAAATTAAGTTTGCTTTAACCCCTTGATGACTAAAAACAAATGAATATCAGGTGATCAGGTCACATTCTTCCCTGCACTGTGGAACGAGTTTGTGATGATGCCGCCTGCTCCTGCTGCACTCCAGTTGAGAGTTTTGCATAGGTAAAGACTAAAGATTGAGCCTGTATTCACTGTCAGACATTACAGTGCTTAGATCAGCGTATTGCTGTGCTCTGCACCTATGGCTCTCAGCTGGGTGAGTCCAGTCCTTGACATTGCCGAGATGTCTCACTGCACCCATACTCCCTAATCGTGGTTTGCTCTTCTCTGCGCCTGCGGAGTCCGACTAGCGTGACCATATGTCCCAATTTTATAGGGACAATCCCAATATCTGGGGCGTTTTTTTTTTTTATATGGGATCCTATTACCCACTATCCTGATTTTTCATGCTTGCTCTCTGGTCACCCCAGCTCTCTCTCTTCTGATTATTGGATCGTCTTGGGACAGCTCTGTAGGAAGGATGTAAAGAATGAATTGTATTCTCTGGTGAGCAAAGTCTGTAATGGGGCTATCAACTAAGAGCTAAAGATAGTGTAAAAAGAAAAGAACATCCTGCAGGCTAGCAACCCCAAAAGCATCTGAATCATAACTGCTGTTAGTTTTTCCAGTTAAAAAGTCTGCCCAGATATTAATTTGTTACTGTCAGTTTAAACTTGAATGCTTCCAATCCTTCTGCAATGCTGCTGTTGTGTGTGTCTTTTAGAACTTGGAGAAGAGAGCAAGTAGACTGAACAGTCCTTTTCATGATGGGCTTTAATTGAATCTATTCAACAAAATCCATGGATGAGCAGTTACCCTGTCATTGTGTAATACAGCTTTATCTAATTTATTTAATGATGAAATGTAACACATTTAGACTGCTCAGATGAGTAGTTTAACAACAACAACATGACTACACATGGAAATGTTCTAAAGCAGAAAGCGGTGCAGTGTACATACTCTAGCAAAAACATCCCAAAACACCGCCACCAACAACAAAGGAAAGGGAAAACCACATATTCAGCCCTGGCTCCATTTTATGTATCGGATTGCAGCAGTCATAGTCACTGTGAACCCATGTTATCTCCCCTAGCAGCCAGGGATGCCCCATATCAGGCAGCTGCATGACTAGCTACCCTTTCTGTTCACACAAATAATTCCCCATTTCAAATGCCCATGATACTTAGGGGTGAGGCCTGTTTTACTGGTTCTTGCGTGATCAGCTTCATCACTCTTGTGTTCTTCTGCCTGGAACTTTCCCTGTCAGTGCCCAGAAACCTGTGTCACGCACTTAACTTCTTAAAATATGCTCTGCAAATCTTATCTTTCTCTTCATAAGATCTCTAGCTAAAATTATTGAGCGTTCCGATGCTTGACATTACAGGAGCATATTTCCAGGAGGCTTCTGTAACACAGCTTCCTTCCTTCCTTCGGTGTGCTAGATAGTTCTGAACAGCAGGCTCAGAGTGAGGAAAAATTGCAAATAAGGTTCATTCAGCAGTGTAATAAAAAATTGACTGACCTAGATTATGCTCTTGGTACCCATGTCTAATCCGTCAGTTACGTCAGGTTTACAGCAGCATGAGTGAGGTCAGAATCTGGCCCTGCAAGGAAAGTATGAACCCGCGTTCCAAATGGAAACACCAGGGAGTGCAAAGATCTGAGCTCTATGCATATCACAAGAGAAGGAAAAGCACTCTCTATGTAAAGACAGATTATTTCAAAAATAACTTATTAACCCCAAAGGAGCACTGGGCCTGAGCTAAAGCGTCTCAGGGAAGATTATCGTGTTCTCCTCCACTGGGCCTCAGTTCAGAACCTTCAGGGAACTTCCAACACTGCCCTTTATTCTTTCAAGCTGGCTCAAGAAGTGAGATGTAGCTTCTGGCTCAGTCCTTTACGAAGCTGTTCTTGATGTCCTTGTTTTCCTCCTGTCATACCTCTCACCACCAGCACAGAGTTAGAGCAGCGGTCCTCAAAGTTTTTTGGCCGTGTCCCCTTTCCGTGGCGCGGCGTCCATTCGCGGCCCCAGGGGGTATGTCCGCCGAAAGGCCACCGAACAGAAAACTTCTGCTTTCTGCGGCAGCGTTTCGCTGGTGCAAAAATAGACTGCTGGCGAGATCGGTGGCAGCGCCCAGGTCTCGCGCACCCCCGGAGGTGCGTGCACCCCACTTTGAAAACCACTGAGTTAGAGATGCCTTCTCTCTGTGGCTGCCAGCGCCAAACTGAACTCAGGAGATGCTACAAAGCACTTAAGCATGCACGTAGCTTTATGTATAAGTGCAGAATTGAACCTTAGTTTCACATACGGCTCAGATAAATTTCATGGAGTGTGCCGAGATTTTTGCTGGAGAGATGACATGTCGTCACTTCTGCCGGTTTGACAGGACCCTGTTGAAACACTCCTTAAGACTCAGCAGAGTGAATTAGTAGTGATTGTTAATTGTCATTTTAATTGCTCAGGCTGACCCCAATGATCTTCTTTAGAAAATTGAAAATACAAGGTTGTTTTAACCTTGGCACCTTAAAAATCTGTTCGGATTTTACTCTTTGACTGTATTCTAGGCACTTGTTTTCCTGCAGAAACCTATTGTCAAATTATTTTTTTGCATTCAGTCATTCAAAGCTTCCATGCACTCAGCTTTACAGTAATAAGAATGTCAGAGGTTTTCACTACCAGTTTTTGCACATTTATAGTGCCCTTCATCCCAAAGTGATTTACAGACATTAATTATAAATCACTGCGAGCCACTGTAAGTGTTATCCTCACTTCACATATGGGGAAACTGAGGCACAGAGCGGTTAAATAAATTACCTGATGTCTTGTAGTAATCCAGTAGCAGAGTCAAGCCCAGAACTGAGGTCTTACTGCCAATCCCCTATTCTAACCACTAAACCTTCCCTCCATCTCATTAGAACATTTATTAATAAATATATACAGTGGAGCCCCGGTAGAACGCCAGTCCAGATATAGCGCGGTTATACCGTGGCTCCCAAGTCCTTGTTCTCTGTCCCCGGCAGGCGCGGGGGCCACGGCTTCTGTCCCCTGCTGGGCAGCAAGGAGAGAAGCTGCAGCCGTGCCTGCGAGGGACAGAGAACTCAGGACTGCAGGCGGGAGCTGCGGCTTCTCTCCCCTCTGCCCAGCATGGGAGAGAAGCTGCAGCCCCCACCTGCCTGGGACAGAGAACTCAGGGGCTGCAGACTGCAGCCCGGGAGTTCTCTGTGGAATCCAGGGCCCCTGTGCCTGCCGGAGGCAGGGGACGCCAGCGCCTGGAGCCCCCTGTCCCGTGGCGCCTGCAGCCCTGGAGTCCCCTGTCCCGGCAGGTGCGGGGCTGCAGCTTCTCTCCCAGCTCCCCCGTCTCGGCCCCGCGCCTCCCGGGACAGGGGACTCCAGGACTGCAGGCGCCGGTGTCCCCTGTCCCTGGCAGACACGGGGGCAGCGGCTTCTACAGAGAACTCCCAGGCTGCAGTTCTCTGTCCCCGGAAGGCGCGGGACCGCAGCTTCTCTCCCCTTCTGGGCAGCTGGGAGAGAAGCCGCAGCCCCCGCCTGCCGGGGACTGAGATCCCGCTACAATGCGACCCCACATTGAGTGCAATGGGATTTCTTGGATCCCATTCGTCGCGTTATAGCGGGGCTCCACTGCACATTTTAAAATATCATAATGCTCCAGGGCAGATGTTATAATCAAATAACTAGAAGAAGGTGATGTGTGCATATATATAGCTGGGGATCTCAGTAATCATAATTAACAAGTATTTATTTATAATGGGAAAAATCCTAAATTTCAGACTTCATTCCTTATTCAAATAACACTCTTGTTAACTATGTTGTCTAAGCAAATAGATCAGGATTGGCATAGCAATAATAGCAGTAGTAGTTATAAACCCAGACCTTTGATTGCTGGAAGTGCTGTTCCCTTCCTCAAGCACGCCAGGCGTGGGGTTATCTTATTACAACATGGACCAACTTGTGTCTTAGAGCTTACTGAATGTATTAGAGAGTCGATGCCAAGAAGAATTCACTCTCATTTTGAAGTGTTGCAGCAGAAAGGCCGTGTTTCCAAAGGATTCCAAAGTGTGGCCTCTGAAGGGAAAAATCCTGCAGATGGGGTGAGGTATTGCATTGCGAGCATTAATATGACTCCAGCTTTCTGTTGGTTTAATTGCTGGGGTATTTGAGCGTGCCAATTGCAGCACTATGCAGAGAAGGTATGCGTAGGTGTTATTAGTTTGTAATACACTGATAAGATTTCATTCCCCCACTGCCTTCAGCTGGCAGAGTTATAAAAAGTAATTACATAAGCACTGCTGTGACAACAGGCTGATCTCATTAAAAAACATTTTTATAAAGAACAATAGAGGTGGGGTGAAGAATATTAATTAATTCTGGTTGTCTACATCCCATTTGCTAACATTTGAGCCCCCAAATTAAAAGAACGGAAATGCTGAGCTAAACTCATTCCTAGAGTAACGCCATGAAACAACCTCAATGAAGTCATTTCAGAGCAGTTACACCAGGGAGGCACGTGACTCTCTGAATTCGAATTTGTGGCATCACTTTGGAATTTTTCTCTCAGCCCCTAGGCCTCCAGAAGAAGCACATTTTGAACACTTGTTTTGACTTTTTATTTCATGAATCTGCACCTAAAAGAGCCCTGAATAAATTTGAATTTAGAACCTGAGCCTACAAACATTTCTGCTTTCAAGTAACTTGTCCCGTGGGCCTTCCATTAACTTCAGTACATTGCTGTGTCGACAGTGGTTGCTGATAGTGTAAGGCTAATACTGCTGAACATCATATAGCCACATAAGGAGCTAGGGGAAGGGTCAGCGCCCTGGGCTGGGAATCCCTACCTCCTGAGTTCTCATCGCATTGCTGACTTTGTTGTGTTTGTACTTGGCAAATCATGTAGAATCTTAGTTTGACAAGTGCTAAGCATCAGCATCTCCTGTTGACTTTTACCTGTAATTATGGGTGTTCAGCACCTCTGAAAATCAGGTCTTTAATTTCTCTGTGTCTTTATTATCCCCTTTATGGATAGGAATATTAACTTCATTTGCAGTGGTCTGCCCTAAAAGTGAGACAGTATTACTCAGATTGCCCCTCACTTGGGAGAGGAAATAACAGTGTGATATCACCAGAGTGATAACACCCCGCAGTGTTGGATACTGCTGCTGTTTTAATGGTTGTTACTCCTCAGGGATTAACTGTTTGAAGTGTTTTCAAGATGCAAAGTGCTGATCCCTCATTATTCGCTTTATCTACATATCTGACAATGCAACTCTTTCCTGCATACAACTACTATGGTATTCCTGGCTTTAAAAGAGATTGCTAATTATATGAATTGGGTGGCAGTTTTGTCTTGGTACAAATGGAGACTAGGATGAGGCCCGCCAAACCCATTTTTATGTGTGATTTAACCCAACTGGCACAGGACCTTGGCTGCACTGTGGTGAAAAGCTAGCACGCAATTTGTCTGTGCTCTCCACCTCCCTTGACTTGGACTTTCTGTCAGAACTTTTCAAAAGCTTTTTGGTATTATGAAACGTGTAGTTTATATTTACTTATGCTCTGGTGATTAAGGTTAAAATCCCCTTATTTCAGTTTCCTCTCTTCAGACTGCAATGCATTTTAAAGTAGCTTACTTGCTTTGCTTTTTACCCGTGTCACTGTGCAGTGGTGGCATTTGCCAGCACACAGCTGTTTGCTTTCTTCTGTGGATATTCTCGCTAAGTCTTTAGCTGATCTATTTTGTCATAAGGGCTCAGGATTTCATTTGCTCCTTTTGTGAAATGTAACAATGCATTAATGATGCATCCTTTGCAAACATTTCCTCTCCAGTTTGGATGAAATTAATTAGCAGCCAACACAATATGGAGCTGTAATGTGTCTAATCTAGAACCAGGATATTGAATAACTGGTGGAGAAGAACAAATATATCAAGGGGAGCATAATAAACAGAAAAATGAAATATATTGAAGAGATCTTCTTTCCCTATGTACTTTCCTCTGGATGTGTTAGAGATGTTGCCAGCAGCTGTAAGAGCAGCCTGCAGCCAGTAGCACCTCTGCCCTGGGATCTCATCCAATCTCCTAAAGCAAGGAAGGGTTGGCCCAGCCTCTGTGATGGGGGAACTCCAAGAAAAGCCCAGGTGGATGATAATGTGCTGCTGATTCAGTAGGCGGCGCGCTTCCCTTGGAGTCGGTATAGAACTGGTTCCCCCAGCCTGGTATTTGGGAATGCTCTGTCCAGGAAGTTGCTGTGTTTTGGAAGAGTCATGAAGCTAAGATCCTGAAAACTTGCTGTGAACGTTTTTGCTCCCATTGCTTTTCAGAGACCAGGGATGTTCGCCTCGGTGCCCTGGCTAAGCTTTATTTGGGAAATTCATCCCTAAATCCGTAAGTCTGTTGGCTTCACATCTGGCTCTCTACTTGATCTGGCATAAGATCCCGAAGACATGGTCAATTCATGAAGTGACAAAGAGTGCTGTGGCACCTTAAAGACTAACTAAAGTGTTAGAGCATAAGCTTTTGTGGGCTAATACCCACTTCGTCGGATGCAACAACTCATGCTTATCCAGTGATTGGCTAACCTCACCACTTCACCTTGCAGACCTTAATGAGTGACTAACGAGGATTTAGAGACATGCAGTCCCAGCACATAAGGGGACTGGACACGTCTCCATGCTCAGCTAGGTCCATTGTATGCAGAGGAAATATCACAGATTATTGCAAACATCTTTCCAAGATGATTTGTTTAACTTGAAAAAGATAAACGTAAGCCCTGAGAAAGGCTCCAGGTGAGGAATAATGAAATCAGTTTATTTTCATCAGATAGCTTGATGACAAGGACCCTCTTCTCTCGTTATATGAGCCAGGCATGCAGCACAGATGTGTTATCGTTAAGGAGTTATTGCAGTTAGGATCTATTCTAATGTAGTCCACTGAGAGCTTCCAAACCAAAATACAAATGGAAGAAAAGCCCATGGCTCCTACGCTGGCCCTGCAAGAGCTGAGTTAGGCCAAGTGGGTGCAGTCAGCCAATTAAGCTGCAAATGGGGAAGATTTAGGCTGTGTGGATGGAACTAATTAGAAGGAAGCTCACCTGTGGGGGAACAGGTAGGAGATGGGAAGGAGGCTTCTATAAAGCCAGGAGGCCAGCAACGGTGGGGAGAGCAGCAGGGAATCATAGACTCTCTCAGAGTTGGAAGGGACCTCAGGAGACCATCTAGTCCAACCGCCTGCTCAAAGCAGGACTAATCCCATTTTTACCCCATATCCCTAAATGGCCCCCTCCAGGATTGGACTCACAACCCTGGGTTTAGCAGGCCAATGCTCAAACCACCGACCTGTCCCTCCCCCTGCAGGGAGGAAGTCTGCAGTCCCTCTCCCTGAGGTAAGGAAGAAGGAAGGGGAAGGAGCATGGTAGGAAGGAGTCCAGGGGTGAGAGCAGTAAGGATGACGTAGACACAGACAATAACTGTTCATGACAGGGCCCTGGGCTGGACCCCAGAAGAGAAGGCAGGCCTGGGTTCCCTGTCAGCCCTGCAGAGTGGTACTGCTGAGGGCAGTGAAGAGGGGTCGCTGCGGGTGTGACATAGGGCAGTGGGCATGAGGACTGCCTGATGCTGCTTGTAGAGAGGAACTTTGAAAGACCTCCCGCAGAAGGGAAAACCACATAGAGACCTGGCCAGAGGGCTGAGCCACAAAGAGGAAGTAGCAGCTCCTGGAGCGAGAGGGGGGCTACAGACGGAGGGCTTGTCTACACGGACAGAGTCCCGGTGGAGAGCTGCTCCGGTGCAATTGCACTGTTGTAAGCTTAGTGAAAACACTGCCTATGCGGACAGGAGAGTGTCTCCCATTCCACCTCCCCGACCGGCGGTAGCCATGGTGACAGGAGAAGCCCTGTCTACACCAGGTGTTGGGTGTGTCGCCCAGGGGTTTGGATTTTCACATGGTTACACTGACAAGTTGGGAGTGTAGACCAAGCCTGAGAGAGAGACCGAGTGCAACAGCAGGAAGGGGATTCAGCCTGTCCAAGGTCATCCCCAGAATAGCCAGGAAGAGGCTCCATCCAGCAACGACCCTTTAACACACACACACAGCCTGCAGTCTTGCATTTTCTCACTTGAATTAGTATTAAATCACCAGATTCTGCACCACAAATGAGGAATCCTAGTGTTCGGCATACTTAGAACTTCGGAAGAGTAGGTCATCTGGGGGCTGGATTCATCCTAAATCCCCTAGATGTTCTTGCTGTTTGATGTCAGCCAAGCCCTGACACATTGGTCTATGTGTCACAGTGGTCTACGTGGCACATTATAGGCCAAGCAGATGAAGTTTCTGGCCCAAGGAGTTTACAAATTATGAGCCAAATCCTTCACTCCCGCACTCCTAAGCAGATTAGATCGATCACCATAAGTAAAAGCAGACAGTGGAGCGGATGGCATTGGGGAATCTCCATCCTTCGTTCAGATTTCATCATTCAGCTGAACTCTCCTTTCTGCTTCTGCTTTGAATGTTGTTTCTTCTCATCCGTTCACTCACCCTTTCAGCCCTCCTTATGCCTCCCCCATTTTCCTTGTCAGTTAACTTTTCTGGTTCGTCCTTTCTTTCCTTTTCATCCTTTTCCATCCTGTGCTCTCTAAGCCCTCTGCATCCACAGCCAATCTGCCTCTCGCTGTTCTCTTAGCTGCGTGGAGAGGGAAGAGAGGGATTTTCAATAAACCTCTGCGGTTAAAAGTTTTAGTGAAAACTCTCTGCAAAGATAGGTGCAAAGCCAAAAAAGTGGAAATGGCTTAGAGAAGCCAGGTACCCAAATAAAGTGACCTGGCTCACTTCCTTAGGAATTCGCTCCAGTTATCTACAGTAGAACCTCAGAATTACAACCTCAGAGTTACAAACTGACCAGTCAACCACATGCCTCATTTGGAACTGGAAATACGCAATCAGGCAGCAGCAGAGACAAAAAAAAAACAACCAAGCAAACACAGTACAGTACTGTGTTAAACATAAACTACTACAAAAATAAAGGGAAAGCAGCATATTTCTTCTGCATAGTAAAGTTTCCAAGATGTATTAAGTCAGTATTAGGTTGTAAACCTTTGAAAGAACCACCATAACGTTTTGTTCAGCGTTATGAACATTTCAGAGTTACAAGAAACCTCCGTTTCTGAGGTGTTTGAAACTCTGAGGTCCACTGTGCCTGGCCTTTTTCAGTCTCTCGGTTTGTGATTATAGGTGAAGGTGTAAGAATTCGAATACATTCAGCTGTCTCTGCAATCACTCATCCAGGGGCGGGGGAGATTGAAAAATGGGGCATTGCAGGATAAGGCAAAGCTTTGAAAGGAGACTTGCATTCCATGTTGCAGAGTCAGAGGGGGAGAAATGATCCCATTCAGAGAGATCTAACAGCTCACCCCAAAATTCCCCCCAAAGCAAACTTCCCAGTCGCAGAGCTGCAGGCACATTTACTCTTCGTTTGGTTGAGGAACGGCAGCTCGGTGCTTCATGCCGCACAGACGTAAAGACGGCCCATGCCCCTCTGAGCTGACGAGCTAGAGCCTCTTCCAGGATCCACCTGTGGGAGCCTGGCTCCCTGAGCCCTCAGCTTGCCCTAGCGAAGTTAAAGGGACTCTGTGAAGGGGTGAGAGGCTGCACTGCCCTAGGTTGTCGGCTTGAGGTGTGAAAGCGACGGGATGGTCTGGAAGGGTTCGGCCCTTTTTCAGGAACAAGGGGCATCTAGGAGATTCCAGCACGTCTTCCCATATGTCCCCAAACAATGAACCTGTAGCAGAGAATATTCACAGTCTTTGATTGTTAGGGGCTTGATCCTGCCAGGTGTGGAGGAGTCCTGCTCCATCTCTTCAGTGGGGCCACTAGTGGGAACCACGCGCTGAAGTGTGTTGCTGAGTTGGGCCAAGATGCTCAGCACACAGAAGGACCAAACCCTTGAAAAGTCTCACTTGGCTGAATAGCTGGATGGCTCAGTCTTGGTGTATCTTACATTTCTACCTTCCCGGCAAAATCAGTGGAGGTTTTACCATTAGGTTGAATAGGAGCGGGAGCAGGCCCTTGTTTTGTGGCTGTTGTCCTGTAGCAAAGCACTCTGCATTGTTAAGCTCTCTTTGCTTGTTGCTCCTCTTATCCCTGTCAGTCAGTTCTAGCTCTGGGAGCACGAGACACCCATTCTATTTGGTGTTTAAATAGTCCTCGTATAAAATCTCATTTAAGCATTCAAAGGGGCCAGGCATTCGGGAAACTGAACACACGTACCTTTTGCTGCTTGGATTTAGAAGAACAGCTTTCTCCCCCTTCCCCCCCATTAATCGACACAGAAAAATTCCCTAGATAATATTGGGCAAAGAGTGAGTCCCAATGGAGATGTTTTGTAGATGAATACTTCCACCTTCTTCAAGAAATGGGATTGCAGACTGCCTGACTTATCATGCCATAGGAAGCCTGTTGGGAATGGCAGCACATCTTCATCCTATTAAATACGAGACTAGCAAAGCTAGGGAATATTATGAATCAAAACAATTCTGCACAGTCGGTCATGAGTGATTGGCAATTTGTATTATTCATAGTGGCTGGTACAGTGAAACCAATAGCCAGAGGAACAGAATTTACATCACTGTGTGGGTTCCTGGCACACAAGCTGTCTAGGCATTTGCATCCATAAACAACATTCTGAGTATAAACCCATTTATTATCTTGTGTGAATAATATATTCAAATTATTAATAACATACTGTCCTCCCACTTCCAAATGGGCAGGGTACTCAGTGTGGTGATTGTCCATCATTCCTCCAGCATTTAAATGCAATGGATATTTAAGACATGAAGAAATGATTAGCATGTGTTAATATTCAGCAGCAGATCACCTTATTTGATGTATGCCAGTTTAGTGTACGACACCCATGTTTATGCAAAAGAGGATTATCACAAATTCAGGTTCAATCCTTTGGAGAGACACTGAGGTTTGTACATAAGGAGCTTTTTATTTTATTTTTTCAGTAACTGACAGTAAGCAATATTCTGTTCATTGGGCTTCTGTATCCCAAAAGATTTAAGGCTGACCTTAGAAAACTAGCAAATAATTAAGTTAGATGTAAATCTTGTTTTATAACTTCCTATAAAGATTTTTTAAAAAAACTTAAATAGATGTTATGCAAAAGACCACTTTTTTAAGTTGTGATTTGTAAAGACAGTCCAGATAATTCCCTAAAATACACATTTCAGTTATTAATTTAAATTATGTTTAATTCAAGTGAGCGAGATCAAAGAGGAAACCGTTTCCCCCTGTAATACCATTTGGTTTTTTGCACTTTAGCCACATTTCATTGGATGGGGGAGAATGTCAGATTTGTTCTCGGCTGTATTTCTGTTTACATGTTAAAATTAAAAGGAAAAACATCATGCACACATCCATGCTATTTCGACAAATGGAAAATTTCTGTAGCAAATCTCGTCAAGAAGTGGATGGGTTAATTCAGCCCTTTTGTTGTCTTGCTGAAGTGGAAGTATTTGTGCTTTATGCAGTTTCCTGTGACATTTTTGATGTCTGTAGCAGACTTTGCTGAGTGCAGAAGTCAAATTAGCATTAATATGACAGAGTTAAAGTTGCTGTAATGCAGTCAATAGAGTGCACAGTTCCAGCTTCCTAGATCTGCTTAGCTTTAGTGCAGTTTTCCAAAAAGAGTTAGTGTGTGTGTTCTACACCACGCGCAGCAAAGTGGGAACAGAAATTACATTTGTTAGAGGAGCTGCATCTATTTGAACAGTCCTTCAGGTTTAATTTGGAAGAATTTACAAGTATCTCTTTATTTATGCAAGTATAATTTCTATTATTTGGTTGGTGGATTTAAGCTCTGCACTAAGCTATGATAGACGTGACTTATGACAAATGCGTCTCTCTAAAGCAGAATTTGCAAAATGACATCTTTTTCCTATAAAAATCAGCCAAAACAATTTTATTTAAAATTTTCTTGCCTGGGGTACATTATGTGTGTGTATGTGTAGCACAGATGACCTTGACAGATTGTTTCACTACCTGATAGGGAGTTATCGCTGTCATGGCTCCAATTTTCTCTTTCTTTTCAAGGGTGTTGCTGTGATTCATCTGTTTTCAAGCTCCATGTTGCCTCCTAAACCCATCCACAGAAAACATAAACACCATGATTCAACTGAAAAATAAGCGACTTAACATCTCGCTTGAACCAGGCCAGGGAAGTTATGGATCCAGCAGGTTGAGTTATTTTTTTCAGTCTGTGCCCTAGTATTTCTGCGAAACGGACACCCCAGGGGCAGGAGGCAGTTGCACATGATGAATGATACACCCAAACTCAATCAAAAGTCTATTAATAAAGCTAAATCTAGGCCACAATTTTCCAACTTGAGTGTCTAAAGCTAGGCACCTAAATCCATATTTAGGTTCCTCAATAAATGGCCTCGTTTCCAGAGGGGGGCTAGGGTGACCAGATGTCCCCATTTTATAGGGACAGTCCCGATTTTTGGGTCTTTTTCTTCTATAGGCGCCTATTACCCCCCACCCCGTCCCGATTTTTCACACTTGCTGTGTGGTCACCTAGCTGACACCCCAGCTCCCACTAACTCCGCTGGCCCTGTGAGTGCTCAGCCGCTCCGGAAATCAGCCTGCCTAGTCTTAAGCCTCTTAGCTTGGCTCCGATTTATCAGTAAATTGTTCAGAGCAGCCCCAGTAAAGGGCAGACTCCCATCCTGTGGTGCCCCTTTGGTGAGGGCAGAGCGCCCTCCTGCTGATTTCAGTGGAACTCAAAAGCGCACAGCACTTCCAAGGATCAGACCCAACCTACGGAGCCAGTTTACATGTGTCTTTTCTTTAATATGCACATGCATTTTTCTTCCCTCTCTGATACACCAAAGAACTGCACCAGCCAAAACGGAAAATGGGAGTCCAGAGGAAAGAGCCGACAAATTTTCCCTAGGAGTTGGGGAGAGATGAGCTGCTGTAATAAGTCTGCCATTCCCGAATGAGTAATTACCCATTGGCATGAAACCCCATCGCTCCCAGAACAGAGGGGCCAAGTGTTCCCCCTCTTCCTTCCACAGTGCTCTACCTCTGTTCCACTGCGCAGTAACCTGCAGGAGGTGGTACAGGAGACACCAGGGTACAGTTTGTAGGATGAACAGAAAGAAGGGAAGCTTCCCAAACAGGAGACAGTGGATGAGGTGAAAGCCCCCCCAAAAGGGGTACTAGGATTCTGCTGCTCCAGAGATGGCTGGTCACAGTCTGGCACAGTACAGGAGATCATGGAGGTAGGAGATCTGAGTGAGGATGAGAGGTGGGAGATCTCCAGGAAAGCAGCCTGTGATCTGTGGCTTGCAGATAGAGGGAAAACCCACCTTGAAAACTAACAATTTTGTTGCATATCCTGGCTCCAAGAACAATTCTGTGCTGGACTGATGGGGCTTCAGGAACATCTCCAAAAATGACTTAATTGGAGACTTGGGTGGCTGACCATCTAATTAATCTACCCCTGTGATTATCAAGCCAAGGGGAGGTGGTACTGTGGGTGTCAGGTGAAATCTGAATCAGAATATGGAAATGTGAATCTCTCTCTGCTGAATGAATCTCTGATGGACACGTTGACGTACGGCGCTGAATATTTCAGAGAGATGGAGGTTAGTGTGTTGGGAGCAGGGAAAAGGCCTTTGCAGGCAGAGATGATTGCTTTGGGGTAGGCTGGGAACTAGAGAAGGAGCAGTAGTGTGTAACTAGCAACTGGGCCAACGTCCCATATCAATGGGGGTCCCAGCATCACTGATAGTGCTGCACTAACTGGACTATCAGCTGCTATGGAGGGTGAGTCCAGGTGAGATCTGGATGCCCAATATACGTGTGTAGCCGGAAAGTTCTTAGCACTGATGCTGTATGCAGTGCATTAGTAGAAACATGGACTTCTTTGTAATATGTCAAAATATAACAACATCCGAATACTATCAACAGTCACTGTCATGCCAACTGACCGCTCCCTCCCACACTGAGAAAGCACTCACCTACTTAGAGTTTCCCAGGCAGGCTCTTAGCAAAGGCTGAGAAATAACCTGGGTTTGAGGGCAGGTACAAGAGGTTCAGTACATTGAAATGACCGGCTTGCTTGTTGTGATGTCATAGGAAGGAATCAGTTACATTGGATTGAATAGAGTAGCGAGCAGATCTGCTTAGAGTTAGCTCTGTTAGTTCTTACAACGATATTCTGAGAACTGCGTCAATTGCTGTTGGCAGGTATCTGAATTCCAGGCCAATTCCCCTTTCGCTTAGGTTTTGATTTTGAAAATCTTTGAAGTCAGGTATCCTCTCTACTAAGAGGTCCTGTGGCCCTCGAGCCACCTAATATTTGAGACCAGTCCGGTGCAGGTGATCTCGAGCCAAACAGTTTTCCAGAGTTTGGATCCATTTGGCTCCTAATCCCAGAAAAGGCCGGT
Source organism: Dermatemys mawii (assembly GCA_007922305.1). NCBI lineage: Eukaryota > Metazoa > Chordata > Testudines > Dermatemydidae > Dermatemys > Dermatemys mawii. Next base: position 1,418,063 of record ML677366.1, on the reverse strand, counting down.
TTCTGGTTGTAACGGGGTTGGCAGCTGCTCTCATGAGCTCCCCATTTTGGCCAAGTGCATGTCTGCAGTTTCTCAGTTTGGAACGGGGTGGCACCCAGCTCTCGTGGGCATCTCCTTCGGGTCAGATCTCTTTGACAGGTCTTCAGTGACTCAGCCCTCCGTCCGAGTCACACACCCTGTCTGTAAATGGGACAGACAAACAAGTCCCTTTTTCCCCGGAGACACTGCCCTCCTGTAACAGTCCAACTCAGCCAGTCGCGGTACCCTCAGTTGCTGTGTCCTCTTTGGCTGCCCTCCCTGGGCTCGTGATCTGGCTAGACTCTGCGCTCAGTCCTTGCTTGGCCCCGCAGTCAGCCACGAGCGCCTTGTTAGCTCCCGCAGTCTTCGGCAGCCCTCCCGGGGCTCAGCCTTGGCCGTGCTGAGTTGTCCACGGTCCTGCTGCTCTTCCAGCCAGCCAGGAACTCGCTTCTCACCCAGCTCCAGGCAGCAACTGACTGCTCTGTGTCTGCGGATTCTTTTTATATGGCCCTGACTGGCACTCCATCAGCCCATCTGATTGGCTGCTTCCCCTGCAGCCGCTCTAGGCTGCTTGGAGGACTTCTCCTCTGCTCTTCTCTGGGACGTGGTGAGCCAGGGCTGCGAGGCCTCCGGATCTAGTGCACCCCGTCACACTGGTTCACCTCACGTCCTGCCCTAGGGCTGCCGCTTAGAACTCTCCCATCCCCCACTCGCCACAGCTGTCTTCAGAGAGGGGCGCCCACACTGCACTCTTCTAGTTTCAGGCTCTCCAAAGGGCGCTGGCGGGCCGCTGCCCTTGGTGAATCTTCAGGAGTTGAGAGGGAGGGAAAAGTTTCCACATTAGACCACCTTAGAAGGGAAGTTCTGTGGATGACAGCCCACCCAGTCCCTCCTCCCTACACCTCTGGGGCAGCAGGGAGCAGCACCCGTCACTCCCCACTCTAGCCCCTTAGCAGCAATGCTTGCGAGAGCTCTGCCATCTTCATTGGGGTGCCAGATCCGAATGTGTATCTGGGCCGGAGTTTGGAGGAAAATTTGAATCCCAGACACTCACTCTGGTGTGGTTTGATCCAGATGCTGCTGCATCAGCCCCTCTTTGCCATCCTGTTGGTACTGTACAGTGCTGTTCTGACATAATCCAAATCCCAAAGAGCCTGTCTCTGGGGAGGGAATCTCTAGCCCACTGATTGTGTTAGATGTGCTGCTTGTAACTTGGTTCTTCCCTGCTGAGTACTTCCTAGCTACACTGATGCCATTCTGCTGAAGTCAGCAGGGCTCCAGCAGAGACAAGAACTTAACTCAGACAGGAGGAGCCATGACTCACTCATGCGTGAAGGTTCACCCCTGCAGACCATCTTCCTTTTGCTTCTGTGAATGTTACTCCTGTCGAAAAGAGTCAGTTGTTTTCCCTAGTGCCCTTTTGGGCCCAGTGGTAGTCCTGCAGATAAAACAGCCTCCCTTTCCTGGCGGTTTTGTTAATTGCCACATGCCCTGTGCAAAATTTTGGGTTGTTTTTTTCCCCCCCTGACTGCAGTTTATGATGCCAGGTAACTGGTTACGTGTATTTACAGCCAAATGCCTCCAACTCAGTTTGCTTTTCAAAGCCCAAGAGTCAGATTCTTAGCATGTGAACTCAGAAGAACATCTCTTCCCACTCAGCCGTGAGAAACTGTTCCTTTGGTTCTGGAATGGCCGTACCAATAGTATGCTGGCTTTGAGTGATTGTGCAATGCAAATGATTTCATCATCGCTCACAAGATTTATCATAGAAATGCGTGTAGCCCAGCAGTCTTCATTTTTCCTCCACTTCCCCTTTGTGCGGAGGAAAAACTCGCGCAGCCCCCGTGGGGTATGTCCGTGGCAGCATTTCGGTGGGACAAAAATAGACCGTGGTTCGGCAGTCTCCTGGGCGGAATCTGCAGCGGCGCCGGGGTCTCGCGCACACCTGGGGATGGTGTACAATCTAATTAATCTACCCCTGTGATTGGATGGTGCGCACACCCTACTTTGAAGACCGACAGCAAGTTCTCATATTCTGTAAGATGCATGTGGAATGGTAGTGGGAAATACTGTTGGCCCATGATGTTCTCATAGGTCAGTTCTAAACTAAGACTGTAGTTTTCATTAGTGAGTTCAATTCCACACTATTACACTTATCTTTCAATCCTTACTCGCCCAAGTAGCATATTTGGGACTATTCTTATCAGTAAACACTGCTCGCATGAGTAATGGTTGCATGGTCAGGCCCAGAATAACTGCAGCAATTAAGTTAAAAATAAGATGTGTGAATAAGCTGAATAGCTTTACAGTCGGCGAGAATTATTGTCTTGTAACAGAGGCCTGCTGTTTTTTCTTTTCTTTTCCTTTCATTTTAAATAGCTCTTGGATTTATTAGATTAATGAAATCAACCCCAAATGAACAAAAGGGAAAAGAATATCTTGTGGTGTCATCCCATGTAATTCGCTTCTTAAATCTATCGTCCCATTTTCAGAAGAAAGTTCTCTGAAGCAGTCACTCTGAGGCTAGTTAATAGCCAGCACCCATTCCTGCTACCTACACGGTCTGCAAAAGCTGCCTTTGACTGTCACTGACAGCGTTCTCCTTCCTTTGTCTGGCAGCCAGTACTAAGGAGCAGTTCAATGAAATCTGAACCCTTTTATCATTGAAGCTGTGTGACTCCACTGACAGAATCATGACCTATAGTCCCTCCATAGGACACTTTGCAAAGGATAGAATAATAACAGCTAGTTTATATTAACGATGTCTTATGTGGGTTTGGGACATTCTGCAATATTTTGCTCATAGAACTGATTATGAAAAGCAGGGGACTGTGAGAGAAATAATTGTATGGGATTTGTTATCGAATGGAAGTGTCCACCTCCTCCAGCCTGTTCAGAAACCTGGAACTTTGAGGCTGCGGGTTTGTGTGTCTGAGGGTGTGTTCAGAAAACAGCCTTGCCAAGGGAATGCTCCTGCTTCCACTGAAGTCAGTGCACGTTTGGCTATTGATCGCACAGGGAGCTGGGTGAGCCCTGAGGTGTGTTGGGGGTGAACCTCTTTCTTTTATCCACACAGGATTTGTAATTTCTCTGCCTTTCTTTTTACTTCAGAACACACACCAACCCCCCCCCCCCACTTCTCCCTTAGCCTTTAACCACACCAAAGACCCAGGAGAAAACAAGACCCTGGGTCAGTGCGTAGGGTAGTTCCTGCTACGCAGCTTCTGCAGGACCGAATCCCTGCCCCCATCAAAAGAGACTAGAGCAAGCGGAGGGAGAGCTCACAGGCAGCCCCTAATCCAGATTTTAGCTAGTGCTCCTTCCTGGACTCCTTGCCCTGGTAGCATGCCTTAAAGTGAGGAGCGCGGGGGACTGTCTACACTGCAGTTAAAAACCCGCAACCGGCCCATGCCAGCTGACTCGGGCTCCCGGGACTCGGGCTAAGGGGCTGTTTAACTGCAGTACAGACATTGGGGCATGGGTGGGAGCCCGAGCTCTAGAACCCTGCAAGGTGGGAGGATCCCGGCGCTCAGGCTGGAGCTGGATGTATCAAGGCTCAGTTGAAGAACTGGTGCCTACAGAAGGCAAATCAGGCTCATGCCAACAGGAAGCCGTAGGGTTTTCATGCTGGATTCCATCCTCCAAGCAGTTTCCAAACCTTCGTGTGAGATGAGTCAGCATTATTATACTCATTGAACACATGTGGAAACCGAGGCAGGACAAGGTTAAGTGGCTTGCACCGGGTGTCAGATGGAGTCATTGTCAAAGGTGAGGTTAGAGATCCCTGGCTAGGAACGCAACAAAGAAATACCTTGGACCAATCTCTGTCCTTAGTTTGACCTGCTTTTACCGGGTCATCATATACCAACCACTCTGCCACTGAACAGGGGTTATGTTGCATATCTGCATAGTGCTAAAAACTTGAGGATTGTAACAGCTTCTGGTTTGTTTAATTAAAAAGAGTAAAAGAATTACAGCCAAACTGTAATAGTATTATGAGCTGAAGTGTTCTTTGGCAGATGTTCTTGATGACGCATGGCTCCTTTCATGTGTTTATTGGTTATGAACATGTCATTAGTCTTACAAAAGAGGAGTGCTCCAGCGTGGCTAGAGGGATTGTTGACTCTATCCCTAAGCACACACTCGCTCCTGTTGTGGTAGCCTTTGTCAGCATACAGCAACACCAGCGTGTCTTAGATTAACTGGGCTCTTGTTCGAAGGAAAAGCTGCTTCTGCTGGATATTAAAACACCAGCTGAGTAGCGGGTACTTGTTTTTTAGTGCAGTCTCACATCAATACTCCTAAGGGTCTGAAGTGAAAGATAAAAGATAATTTTACTCTCATTACAGCAGTGAATTTGCACTGCTGCATTTTAAGTACTTGCCAGAAAACTTCCTTAAGAACAGGTTAGTTTTCATTGATGGGGAACTGTATTTACACAGTAGACAAATTAGCAAAGATTGTCTCATCTCTCATTCACTTACTCAAAGGGATTCTTCCTGTCTTCTTTCTTTCCCTTTTAAACGTAATGTTTAAAATGCAAAATACACAGTTGAGATTCACACACAACGAATAATTTTAAAATAACCTCCTGATTGTGCCCTTTGTGCAGACTTCCATGCACCGTAATCTCTGGATGAGTACAATCAAACCCAGTCAGATGTGTTGGAACAACAGGTAGGATCTGTCTGTCTGAACCCCACCAAGGCACACGATATTCAGAATTATGACTCCCCAACCCAATATGTGTATATAGTACTTTTCATCTGTAGAACTCAAATGAATTTATATAGGTCACATGATTAGCTCCATTTTAGAGGTAGGGAAATTGAGGCACCGAGCATAAGAATGATCGCCATGAAATCTCACAGCCAACTGGAGGCAGAGCCAGCAATGGGGTCCATGTCTAGTGACTGCCAATCGTGTTCACCAGCTGCTGCTCCTCTCAAGGAGGCCATCTTTTCTCCAGGAACCTTGGAACAACAGCTATTGTATTGCATCATGTAAGCTGCAAATTGTAATACTGAAATACAATGGAGCAGTTTACAGATGGTGTGTCATCCTGAAATCTGAATACTGGCTCTTAATAGATCAAGACAGACTGCTTTCTAATATTGATACTGTGAAGTTCTTTATGTAACGCCTGCAAATCAGTGTTATCTGTTGATGACAGCAAAAGACAAGCAGCCAAGACTTCTAAGTCCAGTTTTTGACTATGACTGTTTCCTGCTGTGATTAAGAAAAGTCATCTCAATGTGCCTCAGTTTCCCCATCTGTATAACTGGTGTGATACCTGCTGCACAGGGCTGTTGTTTATTAGATCAGGCCTAGAACACGTGTGTGAAATGGAAAGAAGTACATTCACTTCACAGTAAAAAAAGCTAAGCCAGGCAGTATCTCAGCTTATGTTTCAGTCAGAAGAAGACAGGCTATCATCTGAATATGGGAGAACAGCAGTAATGCTGGTGTGATTGCACTGTTCGTAAGCCACTGCAAGGGGGTCTGGTATGCACTGGGGCCTATTCGCCCATGAAGGTTAGTGAACAGTGGTGATTCACTGCTTAATCTTGGATTGATCAAACAGTCTATGTATCACAAAGGAGAATAACCATCTTGTTCTAACAAGCCCCCTCAAGCCACTTATCACCTGGTTTTGATCCGAAAAGATCAATGCACGAAACTGAGCTGTCTTTTGACAGATAAATGTGGGGATGATGACAGCAAGTGAAAGCAGCGGAGATGAGAAGGGAGCACAGCAGTTATGTTGTTATATAATAAAAACCTCCTGTGACTCTCTAAAACTTCTGGGAGTTGTGTGGCTAAATCCCCTGCATACTAAAAGGGAAAGAGAGCAGGATGGTGTTTTTTCTTGAACGGATACGTGCTCTGCCAGGTATCTAGGTAGCTGGGTGAATTTTCTCTCCCCCCCACCCCCCGTATTGTTTTGTCTTACTGATGTTCGTTCCAATTCAGCCTCTGAGAAAAGACATTGAATCCTCTCCGGGAAGTGTCAGATTCCCTTCTAAAGCAGAACCTTGTTTTATCCAAGGAAGAGGAACCTTCTGATTTTCCACCCTGATGGCAATCCAGCCTACCAACTCAGGGCTTGCTAGTGACTGGGAGGGGCCTGATTGCAGGGCTCTTTTAGAAAGAACCACCCCACCATCTGGCTTCCTGCAGGGGACAGGGTGTTGCAACACCAGAGCTCACTGAAATGGCTATTTTCAGGGCCATCGGCCCACTGATTTTTGGATTGGGATATGGAGAGGAAAGAATCCTGTCGGTTAGTGGCTTCTCTCTCTCCCTCTGCATGACAGCTGGTGAGATGTGCAGTTGCAGTCTTCATATTCTGGCATTTAGTCTGCGTCTTTCAGCACAGGTGGCCTTTCAGTGCTTTGCTAGAAAACTGTTTAGTAGTAAATGATGCCGGTCTAAGTATTATTACAGTGGACTAGTGATTAGAATCCCAAATCCCATTATTAGTGCTCATTAGCTTGTAACACACGTGAGACACAGTGGCTGGCAGTTTTCATGTGAGAAGCTTCAAGCAGCCTCAGTGAGTAGAGAGTAGAGCTCATTCATTTGCCCACAGTTGTTACAGTGGAGAAGGTGTTTAATGCTGTGGCTGTTTAATACACCTGTTGTGCAGTTCTTGTTCAGTAGTTATCCACACGTGGAGTAGGAAGAGCACTGAACTGGGAGCTAGGAATTCTTGGCTTTTATTCTCGGCTTGTCCTATGCCATGCTGGACAGTGCCTCTAATCCGCTCGTGACCATCTTAGCCAGAGAACGAGTTCCAACTAGAGATGAGTCCAGATTTGGCTCTAAACCTTACTAGAGTTCGGGGCATTTGGATCCAGGCTTTTGGCTTGGCCCTACTTTCGCTCGAAATGTGAACATTCCCATCATTGGAGGTGTTCAGATGCTTGCCGGAGCTGCAAACTGGGCAGGGACCGTCTTTTCATCAGGTGTGAATGGACAGTGCCCAGCACGAGGGGGCCCCGCTCCCTGGTAGCTCTGGTAATAAATCACTCAGATTGAGGGGGCTGGCATTGGTTACAGAATTTCAACTGGTGGGTCTCAGCCTTTCCTGGACTGTCACTTGCTTATGCTGCCAAAGGTCAGGGTTCCAGGACTTGCCTCCTGTCCAGCCATAGGGAGAAGGAAGGTGGTCACAACCCATCCTCCCCAGACGAGGATCTTCCTTGCAGAGTGTGGGGGGGGGGAGGATTGAGAAGAGGGAGCAGAATAATGGCTCGAGCCCATCACACATTGGCCACGGGGTGGGGGGGGAGCTTATGGCACCATTTCCTTTGCAGAACTGCAGTAAGTTTCTCCCCTGCCCCCCAGCATAAGAAGGGTGCTCTGGGAGCCAGTGTCTGGCTAGCAGTTCTCCTAGAGAGGTTCCTGCACCGCCCCTCCCTCAGAACTGTCCTTGGGACAGAGCAGAAGGGAGAAGTCAGGCCCTGTCAAGCCTCGCTTGGCCAGTCTGTAATAGAAGTGTTGGGAACCCACGTGCCCTGTTTGTGTGTCATCCAAATTCCTTGAAATAAAGGGGTTACAATGAGGCTAGCAGGTGTACTGTAGTTCTATAGCTGTGATGCTGCTTGTTCTGCTGAGGATCCCAGCCGTGGGATGCGTGGAACAGCACTAAGAAAAGATCCATAACAGATACTTGAGACACAAGCGTCATTGGGAAAACAGGAGATCCTCCCCTCCCCCAATCGCATTTTAAATCCCTCCTCAGGTAAATCAGAATTGTAACCCTTCTGCCCGTCAGAGTTGGCAGCAACAAGGGCGGGGTTCAGTATCCAGGGGATCCGTTCCAATAACACAATACAAAACCGGCTCGAGCCCCCACCCAGTGACCTGGGACAAATATATCCCCCCCCCCCCCCCCCAGCCCTGGGCACCTCTAAGAGGCGGTACTTCCTCTCTCGCAAGCACAGAGTCTGAGTGTAGCAAACGTCTTTTAGTAACAGAGAGAAACAATACAGCATTATGGTGAGCAAAAGCCCACCCCAAGCACATTGGGCCATGTCCTTTCCTTTGGTTCTTGAGTCCAGCAACCCAAAAGTCTCCCAAAGTCCAGCAACCCGAAAGTCTCTGTCCTTGGCGAGTGCAGTCCCAGAGTTCAGAAGTTCATCTGCAGAGTTTTAACCCCCTGAGTCTGTGTGGAAATGGGGGGGGGGTAAAGGGACCCCTTAAGTGCTCTGACAGCCCACTGTCCCGCCTCTCTGTGGGGTTCTGTTGCAGCCTTCACTGCGAGGCGCTCCTCTCAGCCAACTGCTCCTCTCTGTTAGCCATCCTGCGGGCCGCGCCTCTCTGCTAGCCATCCTATGGGCTGCGCCTTTCTGCTAGCCACTCCCCTTTTGAAGCGATAACGGCCGTCCTCCCCAGGAATTGCTCTCTTGGTGTGCAATTGTCTCTTGATCCGTGCTCGTGCTGCTAGCTTGAATCCTGGAGAGCTCCTTGGTGGGAAGATGTTACATCCAGTACAGTGCAGGCGTCAGATATATGAATGCATGATCAGCTGGTGCTGACTAGAGGGGAGCTGGAGGTCTGTCCTTGTGGGTGGGAGATCTGTATATCTTATTCTGATCAAAATCAAACGCCCACAGGCTAAAGCACACCCGAGGAATGAAAAGATACCCTGGGTTTAAACGTTGCTGTGCAGAGTTGGTCTTTTCCTGCTCTTATTGTTTATTCCCAGCAGTCTCTGGGGAATGGTTAGTAGGTACTACAGACAGGCCTGAACCTCAGCCACTCATGTGGACACCTCTGAACTCTTTTTGGCCAGGCCGGGTTGGGGTGGAAAGTTTCTGAATTTTGCTGCTTTGGCCTCTGGAGCAGATTCCATATCCAGGGCTGCAGTCCCTGCTGTGGTTTTCCTCTTTTGGCTTGCTGTTACTCTGTGCACTGAAGTGAACTGATGGGGCTAAACAAATTCTAGGTTCCGTGGGGTGATTTCATGGCCAGAAATCCAGGAGCTGTCTGGGCTCCAGAAGTTCTGCAGTTGACGCAAAGAATCTCAGCCAGCTGTTTGTTCATTTTTGTGGCTGGGATGTTTTCGTATGTTTATCCTTGATGCAGAAATTTGTCCGTGTAGGCTGCAGGGTTACTGCAGGAGGTAATCAAGAAGCCGAGCTTTTTTGCTTAAAATGCTCTAGGAAATGTCTTAAAAGTGTGTTTTTTTTCCATCCTTGTCTAATATTGGAAAAGGTAACAAAGAAATTCTAGGATTTCTCCCAGCCACTTCCAACATCCGTCTGTAAGTTATGCTGGCATGAGCTATGTGGGTGGCGGCTGAACTGTCATTTTTCCAGCTGTGCTAATGATACCAACTGATTGAGTGCCCCTTGGTGCACAGCTTAGTCGTGGTCTGCCTGCAGGACCTTTGTCAGTCACAAATGTACGATCAGCAATTTATAATAATTGTCAAGCTGATTGAGTGAAGGTGGCTTCTGAGTGTTTGCAGCCTTGCTCAGGAAGTTGGGGTTTTTTGGTTTTGTTTGTGCTGCAGCAAAGATTGATTAGGGAAAAGCAACTGTTGAAAGGCTCCATGGCCGAATCGGACTTCCGTGAGTACAGAGTCACCCAGTGGGAGCAAGATCAGAACTGGCGCTTACACTACAGTGTTTGTTACGTGCTGTAAAAGGCTCGGGCCAGGGTTTGACTCAATTTCTGCTTTGTCAGAATTGCTTGTCTTGTCTCTAGACACAACTGTTGCAATTGCAGCATGAAGAGTTATGGTTAATGCTAATCACTGCCAGTCTGTCAGTTCAATTGCATGTTTTCCCAGTGTAATCAAACTGCAGTGACATTCGGAACGCAACAAACAATTTAGCTGCACTTGAAAGTTGACAGCAGGTGAAGTGTGAGATGAAAGTCGCAATTGGCAAGGCCAGATACATCCTAAGAACATCACTTTCCCCTCGCATAGTGTGTTGGATTGTTACGATGCCATCGCATGTCAAGCAGTAGGATTCCCACACCTCGCAGTGTCATTACTTGAGGCTGACCAGTGGACAGTAAAAGATCCGTGGCCAGGGACGGAGTGGTCACCCTCTCTCTCTCCCAGCCTTCTCCTCCGGAGGTATCAACAGTGGGGAACAAAGGATTAGTGGCTTCCAGGGCACCTGGATAATTAGCAAGGCTGAGGGTTGTACCTCATTGAGTGGTGGACCCCAGGAGCTCAATCTATTTAGCTTTAGCTTTAACAAAGAGAAGCACAGGCGTGCGCAGCACATTTCATTAGGGTAGGCACCCAGGGAATTTTATGTATTTATTTTAAAGGCGCCGCACTCTGCACGGAAAGCCACTTTTTTTTGGAGACCTTAGGGTGTGCCTGGGCACACCTCGCACACCCTGTGCACACGCCTATGAAGAAAAGGTCAAGGGGTGACTTGATGCCAGTCTGTAAGTACCGACGTGGGGAACAGATATTTAATAGTGGGCTCTTTAACCTAGCAGAGAGAGATCTAATGTGATCAGAAGCTGCAGCTAGACAAATTGAGGCTGAAAATAAGGTGTACATTTTTAACGGTGAGACTAATTAACCCTGGGAGCAGTTTGCAAAGGGTTGGGCTGGATTCTGTGTCATTGACCATTTTAAAATCACAATGGGATGTTTTTCTGTAAGCTCTACTCCAGGAGTGATTTGGGGGAAAGTCTGAGGCCTGTGTCACCCAGCAGGTCAGACTCGATGATCACAAGGGTCCTTCTACGTTACTCTGCACAGAATGGGAACAGCCTCTTCCCACACGCTGCCTTGAGTGACTGAAACTCAGCCTGGTGAAGATTTACTAGTCTCGGATTTCTTTTATTGAACACTGCCCTTACTTCCTCGTGTCTGGTAGTCAGTCTCACTGCGTGCAGTAGCAAGGGGAGAGCACCAGACATTGACTGCACACACTTAGACTAAGACATGCACGTCTCTGTGTAGCTGTATGTTGGAGTGGTGTATGGTGTGGCGGGAAAAAGGCAGGCTTTGAGTGTGGGTCTGGGGCTCTCTTTGTACAGCACTAGCACAGCGCGGTCTGGTCCATTACTGGGGCCCGTAGGTGCTATGATGATAATAATGAACTAATGCCATGCCCTACAGGTCCCTACACTGCCCTACATGCTCTACTAATGCTGTGCCCTACAGTGCCCTATGTGCCCTACTAATGCCATGCTCTACAGTGCCCTACAGTGCCTATGTGCCCTACTAATGCCATGCTCTACAATGCCCTACATGCTCTAACTTTTTTGCTTCCTGGAACAATATAAAAAAAGGGGCGGCTGGAGTAAAAAAAAAAAAAAAAGGGGAGCGGGAGGTGCCCCTTACCGAGTGCCGCCGCAGACACGTGCTTCCTGTGCTGGTGCCTGGAGCCAGCCCCGGATACAAAGACTTGCAGTCATTTGTATGGATAAGATCTACTAGCCATTTATAACTCCCTTCTCTTTTACTGTGAAATCTTCAGTTAGTTTACTAAAGACTGGCTGACAGCATGATGTTTGGGTAAGATCCGAGATAGATCTTGACCTGGAGGTAAGTGTCTGATCCTTTGGGATTGGAGTGAACCTCACCTATGGTGAAATGGGTTTTCAATAACCTTTCCCTCTATTAGATTGGGGTGCCTGGCTGGGAGCCACGGGCTGGAATGCCTGCAGGGGACGGTGTTTGGCTTCTGGTTAATCACTGTGGTACTGCAGAAGCTCTTTTGTGACTGGCCTGGTGAATCTAATTATAGAGCAAACCACCAGCTTTGGGGATAGTCTGCCTCAGCGTGGCCCCTCCGTGGCCTGGGCCTGGGGTCAATGGCATCAGCTGGGGCAGTGTCACTTGACTAGATGAGACCAGTAGCAGCCAGAGATGTAGCTGTGGATCTGCTCTGCTTTACTGCTGAACCTCAGCGCTGTCAGTGGAAACGTATGTGATAGGCTTCAGGGGACAGACACACACTATCTCCAGCTAGTAGATACAAGAGTGGGAGACAACAGGCTGGATTTATAAATATTTAACTCCTCCCTTGAACATCTGCAGTGTTTGTAAATAGATCGAAGTGCTGAATAGCATCCGTGCCCAGGTTTTTATGTTCTGTGTTATCGATAGGAGTGAGAGGGCTGAATACCAAATAGTCTGTAGTAGAGGTTAGCAGCAGAGGCCTTGCGGGGGGCTCACAGATACCTTCAGGAAAAACTCATAAACCAGCAGCAATGGTGAGGACCAGATATTAGTTTGTTCCATTCTGGCCGTGGGTTCCTTTGTGCACACTGCCGGCCGTCGCTGCTTCGGGGTTTCTGTGGCATTGGTTTGTTGCTGCTGCTATCAGAGGAGGGACTTTTTATCCTGAGCTGCCGCTTGCATGCGTTAGTGAATGGGGGTGTTTATTGTGCTAGTCAGATTTTCACCGATGACACTCAGCTGAGAGAAAACAAACACGTACAAAGTGAGATTCACTGCTCCACATCCCCATGGAGAGCAGCTGATGTGGTTTCTCTCCTTCTGGGCCAGATAAATTCCTGGTGTAATTCTCCAGGAGCCAGTGGAGTTACATCACGAACAAATGAGATCCTTTGTATTCATTGTAAACCAATGAAGGGGGAAGGTGGGATACGTTTGGCTCAACAGCCTTTTCCTTTCTTGGTTTTAACACGGGGCCCCTCTCATTTCTAAACGCTAGTGCAGAACAGAACGCAGGGCTTAGAGCCCAATCCTGCTCCCCTAGAAGTCCACAGGAAAGTTTCCGATCAGGATGGGTTGCCAGATGATACAGTGATGAGCACGACAGAGAGCTAAGGTCATAAGAACGGCCATACTGGGTCAGACCAAAGGTACATCTATCTCAGTATCCTGTCCTCTGACTGTGACCAATGCCAGGTGCCCCAGAGGCAATGAACAGACAGGTTACCATCAAATGATCCATCCCCTGTCGCCCATTCCCAGCTTCTGGCAAACAGAGGCTAGGGACACCATCTCTGCCTATCCCGGCTAATTGCCATTGATGGACTTATCCTCCATGAATCTATTTAGCTCCCTTTTGAAACCCGTTATTGTATTGGCCTTCACAATACCATCTGGCAAGGAGTTCCAGAGGTTGAGAGTGTGTAATTTTGTATCATCTGCAAATTTTGCCACCTCACTGTTCACCCCTTTTTCCAGATCGTTTATGAATATGTTAAATCAGACTGGGTACAGTACCAGACTCCTTGGGGACACCACTATTTACCTCTCTCCATTCTGCGAACTGACCATTTATTCCTACCCTTTGTTTCCTATCTTTTAACCAGTTACCAATCCATGAGAGAACCTTCCCTCTTATCTTAACTTCCCAGGACAGTTTACTTTGCTTAAAAGCCTTTAGTGAGGGATCTTGTCAAAGGCTTTCTGAAAATCTAAATACACTATATCCACTGGATATTCTTTGTCCGCATGCTTGTTGATTCTAGTAGACTGGAGAGTCACGATTTCCCTTTACAAAAACCATGTTGACTCTTTCCCAACAAATTATGTTCATCTCTGTGTCTGACAATTTTGTTCTTTACGATAGTTTCTACCAATTTGCCCGGTACTGAAGTGAGGTTTACTGGCCTGTAGTTGTCAGAGTCACCTCTGGAGCCCTTTTTAAAAATTGGTGTCACGTTAGCTATCCTCTAGTCATGTGGTACAAAAGCTGATTTAAATGACAGGTTACAGATGACAGTTAATAGTCCTGCAATTACACGTTTGAGTTCCTTCAGAATTCTTGGGTGAATCCCATCTAGTCCTAGTGACTTATTACTGTTTAGTTTATCCATTTGTTCCAAAACCTCGTCTAATGAAACCTCAATTTGGGACAGTTCCTTAGATATGTCATCCAGAAAGAATGGCTCAGATTTGGGAATCTCCCTCACATCCTCAACAGTGAAGACTGATGCAAAGAATTCATTTAGTTTCTCCACAGTATTGTCTTTGAGCGCTCCTTTAGCATCTCAATCATCCAGTGACCCCACTGGTTGTTTAGCAGGCTTCCTGCTTCTGATGTATTTTTTAAAAAAATGCTATTACTTTTGGCGTCTTTGGCTAGTGGTTCTTCAGATTCTTTTTTGGTCTTTCAAATTATATTTTTACACTTCAGTTTGCCAGAGTTTACGCTCTTTTCTATTTTCCTCATTAGGATTTATCTTCCACTTTTTAAAGGATGCCTTTTTGCCTGCCACTACTTCTTTTACTTCATCATTTAGCCAGCATGGCTCTTTTTTCATTCTCTTCATATGTTTTTTAAATTGGGGGATACATTTAAATTGAGCCTCTATTATGGTGTCTTTAAAAAGTTTCCACGCAGCTTGCAGGGATTTCATTTTAGTCACTCTACCTTTTAATTTCTGTTTCACTAACCTCCTCATTTTTGTGTAGTTCCCCTTTCTGAAATTAAATGCTACAGTGCAGGTCGATGGAACAGACATGCATTTCCACTGACAAACATGCCCTATACACATTCTCTGTGGTTTCCTCCTGTGTGGGAAAGCCCTGCATATGTTAAACATATACGTTCAGGAGCAGTGAGGGAAGGGGTCCGGCTCCAGCTGAGGAGGGGCCCTCTGCCCAGCCTGGGAGGAAGGAGAGGGGCAGGAGGGAGTTTCCACTCATAGATAGGAACCTCTTAAAATTGTCCATGTGGATTTGTTCACAAAATTGGCTCCTGTTCCATTTTGTGTTACCATAATGAGAACAAAGTTGAAAACCAATTTACTGGTCCTTCAGTGTTTTGTAAATCACATACAATGTGGCTGTGGGTTACACAAACTCTAGTTATTGCTTTAGCTACTGGCAATGTGCACATTTAATTATATTCTAAGGGCAGACTGCTGGAGCCCCCAGGTTTCACTAATTTCACTGGCAGGAGGTGGCTGTGGATAAATTATTTTGAAATATTTTTGTCTGTTCAAACAAAGCTTTTCCCAGCAGACATTTTTAACTCACATACACACACTGCACATTTCAGCACGACCCACTACATAATCAACAAAGAGATGCAAAGTCTCTAAAACCTTGTGCACACCCTGTAGTGAACTCACTTGTCTTTCTCAGCTCTCAGTTCTCAATATGTTGAACAGTCTTTTCAAATTGTAGGTGCTGAATCAACCATTACATTGACGACAGTGTCAGAGACACTTTATAAGCAGATCAATAATGGTTGCAACAGGAGAGTCTGTAGACTTGATTTAAACTTAGTTAATGACTCAGTGAGATGCGTTTGTGCTGCGAGTTCCAGCGGGTCAGGGTAGAAAGAAGGAAGAACAGTTACCAGCTGGTGCAGTGCTATCTGAGAGCTGTCCAGAATTATTCAGGTCTACAGCTGAAGCCATGCCTTACGGCAGAGGTCAGCAATCTTTCAGAAGTGGTGTGCCGAGTCTTCATTTATTCACTCTAATTCAAGATTTTGTGTGCCAATAATACATTTTAATGTTTTTAGAAGGTCTCTTTCTATGTCTATAATATATCACTAAACTGTTGTTGTATGTAAAGTAAATAAGGTTTTAAAATGTTTAAGAAACTTCATTTAAAATTAAATTAAAATGCAGAGCCCCCTGACCAGTGGCCAGGACCCAGGCAGTGTGAGTCACTGAAAATCAGCTTGTGAGCCGCCTTCGGCACCCGTGCCATAGGTTGCCTACTCCTGCCTTACGGGAATGCTGGCTAGGAACCTGTTGGGGGAAGGAGTGAGACTGCAAAGAGCAGCCTTGTAGGCAAGCAGAATCACCCCTGGCATCACCCTAAAAAAGTGCCAGTGAGGTTCTTGCTGCCTCTGAGGACTGTGGTCGCAGACCCTGACACTGGAGAGAATTCTGCCTCTGGAGGTTTGTGCAGACTGCAGGTGTGTAAGACAGACATCAGAGCAGGGACATCAGTAAAGAATGGAAGACCGTGAGGCCAGATAGCCTAGAGGAGATGGCCTGGTCACACGGGCGGAGAATTCTAGGGACAGCAGAGTGACGCTTTCCCAGTAGGAGCAATGAGTCTCTGAAGAAAGCTCAGAGTAAGTGATCACCCCAGGGTACCAGCTTTTCGAAGCAGCAGAACAGAACGAGATCTGGTTTCCGTGCTCGGAGGACTCCACTTGGTGTCCAGGTCACTCTGCCATTCTCCCCTGTCGCTCTGCTGGATGCAGCAGCTGGATTTCCACAGGGTCATTCTCGGCTGAAGCTGGAGCTGGTGTTTCCCACCCTACGTGTCTCAAGCAGGGTCCCTCTCCTTGTCCCCATCACCGCTGACTTCCCTCTATGATGGCACAAGACACTCGTAACCTGCTACAGCGGGACGGGAGCCAATTAAATGCGGCAGACTTGCAAACGGAAGAGACCTTGACGTGCATTTATACTTGGAAACACAGGGCTGCTGTTGCAAGGAATTGCAGTCAGCCCTTCCATTCCTGCTCTAGCCTGACTCTGGGACGCTTGTTGCTAGCCTTTTGGAAAGATCAGACACCTCTCCAGTCTAGGCTGATGTGGAGTAAGCAAAGCATATCAATATTTGCATAATTCCAGCCTGAACTTCTTAACTCTTTAAATGAAGCACAATTGATTTAAAATGCCGTGACATTTACCATAATGTCTCAAATGCCAGCAGTGTGCTAGAGACAGACCTCTAGGGGTTCCCTGATTGCCTGGCCTATTTCTGGTGAGCGATTATTTGATCAGATAACAACATATTCATTAAATGGATTTGTAGGAAAATAGGATCCTGTGTTATCTTAATGGAGCCCTGTCAGCTGTCAGAAGCAACATTTGATCTGCGTGAGATGAAAAGCATTAAAGCACAGCTCATCCTGACTGGAGAACGCAAGTGCAGCCAGGTTACCGAGTGCGTCTGGCAAGGCAAAGAGGTGCTCATTATGTTCACACTGCACCTGGCTTTCCAAAGTGCTCTGAGCCCTGGACTGATGAGCGCTATATTCCCCTCCCCAAAGTATACCACCAAATGAGTCATCACCACAATGCTTTACTGAGCGCCATCTCGGAAATCCATCGTTATTTGTAATAGTCTCTCAAGATTCGGGAATGTCATCTCTTTCCCATCCAATCTTGTCTCTTTTCGATTTGGTAACTGGTGAATTTTCCCCCTGCAGTTCCTAACAGATCTTGACCTTGACACACACACCTTGTTGTTTTTTTCACTAGTATTTAGTTTTCCTCCTGAGCACAGAAAAAGAAATGCACCTGCCTCTATGTCCATAGCACTTGGGGTTGGGAGGGTTGAGAATCATGTTTCTTAGGGCTTGTCTACACACACAAGTTGCACTAGTTTATCTTAAATCGGTTAAAAAACGAGTTCACTTACACTTACCGCTCATGTGGACACTTCGATATTGTTTTAAAACAGTGGCTTACGTTGACTTAGCTTGTGTCTGTAAATGTGCTAAATGGTTATGGGCCAGGTTTGCACTGATGCAAGAATGTCCACGGATGATGATGTATTGGGTTAATTAAATCAATAATAAATCACACTATTGATTAAATGGGTACAGTTCTGTGTATGGACCAGTCCTTAGTTAAGTGATGCTGGAGAGCAAAAAAAGTCCAAGTGCAATAAATATTTTTGTAGGTCCTACACTAGTATTGGCTCCCTCCCCTCTCACCAAAAAAAAACCTTTCATCAGTGGATTGGAGAATGTTTTGAATAAATAAATCGTACTTCTAATCTAGAGGATATATAGGCACTATCCACTGAAAACCTACACATGTGCCTAACTTCATACACAGTCGGCAACCCCATGGACTTCAATAGCAGCAGTCTCGCTGTCTAGAATTAAGCATGTGCCTAAGGTTTTGCAGGACTGGGGCTTCAGGTTTTAGTAATCTCAATTACCGAGTCTTACATCTATGATGCTTCAAAATTCCTCTGTAATTCCCAGTCTAGCTGTATTTAGAAATTGTCCTGGCCCATGGCACTTATAAACCTGCATGGTAGCTGTTCACTAACCTAGTTTTCATAGACGTCCTATTCAGCGTCTGTCAGAAGTCCTTGCTGTGTGTTTGATGGATATACGGCAGCACATGCAGAATAGAAGCACCTTCACCTGTACACCGCTGGCTAAAAAAGCTGGCTAAAACCAACACCTATTCCTCTTGGCTGACTAGCTGATGTGAAGGGAGGGGCTGAGACGTAAGAACCAGAAAAAATATGCTGTGGCTTCAACCCTTAGCCACACCTTTGTAAACGTTCTGTTTAGCCCTGCTGAGAAGCAGAGCTAGTTAATGCCGTTACTCAGCCGGGGTTTAAACATTGGTACTTTTCCGTAGATGCCTCGTCCTGTTCTTAATGGTAATTGGGCTGGATGTGCAACCAGTCCTTCCCAAGGAGTTCTGCTGTCGTTCAGCAATGCTTCAACGAATTGGAATGTTCAGAAGTTCCTTTTAGGAGTGAGTGTTTCCTTCGCATGAAGTCTTGAAAGCCCTCGCTGGTTATAGACCAATAGAGACTTTAACGGCACACAGCAATGCAAACCAGTGTACAGCAGGAAGGGAAGAAGAAATTATTCTCAATATCTCCATAGAAGAAGAGAGAGAGAAAACAGGCTAAAATAAATAAGTTAGTCCTAGAATCATAAAATAGTGAAAGACTAAAGAAACTCAACCTACGTAGTTTATCCAAGAAAAGGCCAAGAGGTTACTTGGTCACGGTCTGCAGGTACATAGATGGGGAAGAGATTTCTGACACTAGATGGCTCTTTAGTGGACGAAGGCATAATGAGCTCCTATGGCTGGAAGCTGAAGCTTGACAAATTAAGACTAGAAAAAAGATGCAAATTTGGAATAGTGAGGGAAGTTAACAATTGGAACAACTTGTTTGGGGATGCAGTAGATTTTCTATCACTTGGGTGTCTTTAAACCAAGATGGGATGTCTTTCTAAAAGATCTGGAGATGTAGTTTAATGCAGAAATCACTGGGTGAGTTTCTCTGGCCCATGTTATGCAGGAGACCAGAATGAATGATCGTATCTTCTGGCCTTGAAGACCCATGAATCTATTAAAACATCAGTACAGCGTGCTGCTGCTTTACTGTTTGAAAGAAGAATGGTAATCTTACAGCTTCTGCTCTGAAGCTGTAACGTAGAACAAGATGTTTTCACTGGAGAACTGAAATTAGGAGGTGCGATATCACAGTATGAGCAGAGCACTGTAAACTCGACATTCATGAGTTCTGTTCCCAGTGCTAACAACCCCTGAGTCCTCAGGCAAATGGCTGCAGCTCTGCAAATCTGCAGATATCCCCACTTTCAGGTATCCACGCAGGGCTCTACAAATGGCTTAAACCCCTTCCTCCCTTTCCATGTGTGAACAAAGGACGGCATCACGGGGGTTGTGAGAGTTAATGTTTGAAAAGTGATACATATTACAAATCCTAAATATTATTGAAGCAAGTGAAAGGAAAATTACTAAAAACAGGAAATTTATGAAAACAGACGGTGAATCCTCCCTGGCAAGATGTTTATAAAAAACGATGAAAACGTTCCCTAGTATCCAGGAATGTAATGACAGTGTTTCAGAGCATCATCATTGTTCTTTATTAGGGCGGACTGGCCCCAGTGACAGCCATTCCATGGAAGAAATGAAACACAGTCACTTAGAAGCAGTTTTCTTACTAATAAATTCCGTGCCTGCCTGCAAAGTGTCCGAACTACAAGCTGCAGTGTTCTTCTGCAAGGAGTCTGTTGGGGAATGAGGATGTGATTGGCTGGATGCAAATACCGGCACACACTGGGTGAACATTTGAAAGGGGTTTTTATTGAACTGGGAAACCATCCTATAGATGGTGATTGAAATACAATTAAATGGGGCCATTTGAGCGATCTTGTGCCAGGCCAGCAGAAGCCTGGAGCAACTTGGAGTTAGCGAAGGGAAAGGCATAAGGATGCAGAAGCCCCCGTTCAGCAAGCACTAACACATTTAACTTCAGTGGGATTTAAGCATGTGCTTAAAGATAAAAAAGTTCTTAAATGCTTTGCTGACTCAGGGATCAGTCACTAGTGGCCCTCAAGTGGGTAGAGTCTGAACTGAGCAACAGAAGGAAGAGAATTCAGTTGGAGTTGATAGTTTGTTCCATTGTGCGTAATACTGGAGCACGTCTGATCGTTCAGATCCCACGTTCTCCTGAAACCTGGGACACAGGCAGGGGAAGTCGGTGTGGAGCAGCCTGGACTCAGAACATCCTTCTTTTGTCATCTTGCATTAGACTCCACTTGATTGCAAAAGGTTCCTGGTATTTCACATAACCCAGAAACATCCCTATTAATATTAACCCTGAGTATTTTCATCCTTGTGTGACGATTTTACATTTGTTAGGGCAGGACCAATAAGCTAAAAACACACTGGGTTCTGCTCTGTTACACCTGTGCAGCCCTAGTGCAGTGAATGGGACTTCTGCACCATTGCGCCGGTGTAGGGGAGAGCAGAATATGACCCACGGAGATGAATTCACTCGTGCTAAAACTCCAGTGAAGTTAATGGGATTAAACCAAACCTGGGCCTGAGCGGAGGTTTCAGATGTCTGAGCATCTTGGTATGTCATGTTCCCACTTGCAAATCCTTCACCATCTCGTCTCCAGCAAATGCAAAGCGTCCTGGGTGTGCTGTTGAGTATTTCAGTGTTCTACGGGAGCTCTGCTTTTGCTTTTTAGTTAAACCTAGTGAGTGTGTGTCTCCATTTGTAAATGCAGTTTCTTTATCTTGCAGAGAGATGCCAAGGGTCAGTATCTGTTTGACCTTCTCTGCCACCACCTAAACTTACTGGAGAAAGACTACTTTGGAATTCGGTTTGTGGACCCAGACAAGCAACGGGTAAGTAGCAGCTAAGTTACAGCTACACTAAGATGTCTTTCCAAGACATGCTTGGATAATCCGGAGGAATTTTCCCTACAATAAACCTGTAAGGCAGTGCTGCTCCAGGTACATGTCACACTCCTTAGCTGAGAAAAATCTACCCTTCCTCTCTGGGGTTTGTTTGTATTTCTCTTAATGATTCACTGTTTAAAAAAAAAAAGTCAGAGAATTGTTTTTCTTTATGTGACTAAGCCACAGTGCAAAACAAACAGGGAAATAAAGTGTTTAAAACAGAAATCAACCCAGCCCTTCGTCAGGAATCTTTCTCTACAGCTTTTCCTGTCTCTGCTGTTCTGCAGGAAGACCAGCCTGAGAAATTGTATATACCCCAATGGGTTAATTAGCAGGGTAATGTGGTCCACCTGTCAATCAAAAAGCCAGCTGTCTCCCTCATTCACACTGTACCAGGTGAGGAGTCTCATCTGCTTACTTCCATTGCAAAAGTATGTTTTGATACTTTCTGTTCCCTCAAACATTTCAGAGTCTGTGCAGCTCTGAGAGGAGGAGCTGGAATGTATTCCGGCTCCTGCATCAGCAACAGAATTATTCACTCAATTCCAACTGCAGGATCTTTATCTTAGGCTGTGATGTGTGAACCAGAAAGAACTCAGCAGGACATGCAGATTCCAATACGAGCTGGCACTTAAGGGAAAAAAAACTCTTTTCATTTGTAAAATGAGCAGATGGGTATGGGTGGAAAGGAGAAGCAGACATGGAACTTCCTAAAGCCCAGTTGTTTTCATGGACAGAGTAGCTTTCCCAAGTAGAACCACATTTTCCAATCCCTGTGGAGTAGGAAATAGAGCTGCTGCTACCTGGGACAGTAAAGCAAGAGAAGGAACAATACAGTATGTGGACGTTTGATAGACAAGACTCCTAGATTAGAACTTGGCTGTACACTGCACTTAGGAGCCTGTTTCAGACAGCAGGATGATGGGCACCGACCGCACAATGCCATCTGCAAGCACCCGTCCATGCACATATGCAACGTCCCATGCAGGTTAAAACAACTCTGCCCAGGTGCAGGGATACAAGCAGCGGATGTTATTGCAGGAACAGGGACTTGCTGCTTGCAGGGATACAAGCAGCGGATGTTATTGCAGGAACAGGGACTTGCTG
>ML677366.1:1264656-1396069 GCA_007922305.1 Dermatemys mawii | reverse complement strand
GCAGGGATACAAGCAGCGGATGTTATTGCAGGAACAGGGACTTGCTGAGCTGTCACTTTGTGGCTGCGTATAATGAGTATCACTGTATCTCCAATCAGTAAAATGTGTGGGCAATAAATATGCAGATGAGTTGTTTCTGCCATTTCTCAAGGTTAGTTTTCTACATTACATTAATACTCCTTTAAAAACACACAAAGAATGAAGAACGTATACAAGCAGACAGCATGTGCCACGTGGCAACCGGAAATGGATGGGTTGGAAGCTCTGTATACCTGCAAACTGTTTTTTACTATTATGGTAACACTGAGATTGCTGCTGAGATCAAGGCCTTTCCCAAAAGCGTCAGAACAGGAGTAATCTCTGTTCCTGCTCAGCCCCCTCGCGCCGGTCACTGCGTCTGAGAATCAGCGAGGACACAGCAGGGGAAGAGAACTTACAGCAGAGCGCCCTGGAGAGTGAGGTGGTGCCAGAGTCTGGTCCTGCTGAAAAGCTGTTATGGTGCATTCCCACTAAGCATGGAAATGACAGTTGGGGTCTTTCACTTGTCTCCTTTTCCTCTCCCAGTGGAACATACACCAGTGCATGCTGTCCCTTCAGCACTCACTGGCTTGTTTGGCCCGCCCTGGCTAGCGATGATGCAGCAGTATCAGTGGCCTCATTATCTTTCCTGTGCGCTAGTGATCAGCTAACTCCCAATGCCTTTCCTTAACCCCGCAAGATTTCTTCTACGCTTTTGCTTCCATGCTCCTCTCTGAAATCTCTCCGACCTTTCTTCCTGCTCGCCAGTGTCCTGGGCGACAAATAACCTCATTCGAAAGAGCAGCTGAACTCATAATGGGCTCTTTAACAGCGAAGAGCAACATTTTTCGTGCCAGGATTCTGACGGATCACTAACTGCCACTCCAGTTGTGTTGCCTCTTTGTTTTCCTGTTTGCTGGCAAATAGCCTTTTTAAATATATGCACAGATAAGGCCTTCTGTGTGATACGCTGGTGTGTTAGCTTTCTGCATGGTGCTCCCGTTTCAACAGCCATGCAAACAGACATCACACACCCCTTCACAGGTGAGGGTGACACGCTGGCCTAGCCATTGACAGTGTCCTGTCAGCTCTGTGAGGAATCAGACAGTCGGGTGGTACGGAGCTCTAATGGAAGGTGCTCACGCTGAAGACAAATGCTCTTGGCACATAACCGGCTGGTCTGTTGTCACAAAGGGAAAAGTGCACCTGTCTTTGAGATGCTGCAGCTAGTAAAGCAAGGGGAAATATTTCCCAGCTAGCTTGTACTTCTCCTCGGCATGTGCTTCGAGATGCCAGCAGCAGAGACGGCTGGCAGAGTTCTTGCTCAACACGGCAAGATAACACGCTCCCACTCCACTGTCAAATGGACTTGGATGGTGATACCTTGTCAGGTATAAGGGTGCTGCTGTGAGGAAGCGTGGCAAACTCGTCCATCCCTGCGGAGGCGCGGAGCGAGAATTGTAATAGAAATGTGACATGGTCTCTCAGGGGTTCCCTGAGTCTAAAGGAGCAAGGGCAGAAGGGAAACTGCTGACCGGTCAAACTCTAGGGAGAGGGAAATTCTCCCTCCAACTCCTCTGCCCCCCAGCACGCCAGAGGAAAGGAAATGCCTTGAAAGATGTCTCTGTGCGACAGGGGGATTTTAAACAGATTCTCTGATACTGGAGGGACACTTTACCTCCACTGATGCCATCTCATTCCCTGTTATAGTTGGTGCTGATCAGAGGCCGATTCTCAGCCTGCATATTGCAGGGAGCCAAGCCCCTTTAAAATGCAGCTCCTTCTTAGGTCGGGGGATGCCCCCCAGTTGACCCAGGGCAAGCAGCAGCCCAGATGCAGGCCTCAGTGCAGCCAATTTAGTGCTGCCCTGAGAAGGAGCGGAGGAGGCCTACTTAACCAATGGTGGGGCCTTCCTTTGGGAAGTGAGGGGGTTCAAGTCAGACCCATCAGAGTGCTCATCCAGAACTGCCCACCGCATCCCGGTCACTGTGTAGCTGAGTCTCTTGGGTTGCGGGGTCAGGGAGTCTGGGGAGAGAGTGACTGGGCTTGCCCGGGGCTGTGTGCTTTGCTGGGATAGCGGCTGGAGGTGGGAAGCCTTCAGAGCAAAGCCAGGCCACGTTGCTGAGTCCTGGCTTGGCCTGCTCAGAGGCGCCCATCGTCACTATGTGATCCGCGGGGCGGGGCCCATGATTTCCACCTGTCTTAGCACATCCCAGGTGTACTGTCGTGGTCAGTGTTAAAACCCACGGTAGTGGAATGGAGGTTTGTCTTTTCACAGTGTCTGCTAGCCCTGCCTGTGGTATCGGAGGCTGCCTCTCCTGACTCCCTTTCTGCTGCAAGCCATCGCCCCTCATCGATCACAGGGAAGCTGCACTGCCTGCCCTGGGTGGAATGAGGTGTCATTTGTAAAGTATCAGGCTCGCCTTCTGATTTCCTGGCTGCTTAGAGTTTGCCACCCCCCTGTGAGCTGGCACGAACTACGCTGTAAGCACGTGGCCAGACTAGAAGAAGACTTACCCTGCTCCCACCGACGTCAGTGATAGAACTCCCATGAGCCTCCAGGGGAGCAGGAGTGAGTTCTCATTATCCCAGGGATCGGGCATTTTTCTCAGCCTTGTGTGCAGCGCAGCTGGTTGAGCAAATGTTCCTGAAATATTCCACTTGCTTTGACAAAGTCAGGATCCCAGGGACTGGTCTTTGTGGTGATGGGGATTTGCAGCTGGCACATTAGGATCTGATACTCTACTCCCTTACCCTTTGTTTGGCTATCGACATCCGTGGCAAACCTGTACAGCCTGTCAGTGCTGTGTACCTGCCTTGAACAGGTGTAAATAACTAAAGAAGATGTGAGGCAGTGAATCAGGCCCCCTCGTTTCAAATG
Organism: Dermatemys mawii; assembly: GCA_007922305.1. Lineage (NCBI taxonomy): Eukaryota > Metazoa > Chordata > Testudines > Dermatemydidae > Dermatemys > Dermatemys mawii. The sequence continues at coordinate 1,393,170 of ML677366.1, read as the reverse complement.
TATGAGCCTGCTACCTGGTCACCTCTTCTTAATGTATTGTCATTGTCACCTCGTATTGTCACCTCTTATTAATGTATTGTCATTCTAAGACACTATTTCAACCTGTTTTTTTCTGTTTCCTTTGTTTGTACGTCAAAGAGGAGGCATTACGACATGGACACAGGGGTATTTGTTATGGGTCCTTTTCTTTTTTTTGAAAAAAAATCTTTTTCATTTCAGCATTGGTTGGAGTTTACCAAGTCTGTTGTGAAGCAGTTGAGAGGTAAGTCTTGCATTTACTGTGCATCTGTCTATGAAGATGGCCTGTGGAGACTATGCACGCTCCTCTTAATTTTATAAGCATTTACCCCCGGGTTCAGCCACTTGACTCGTGTGGCTTATTCCTCGTGCATCAGCTAGAGAACGGGCCCTTCGGAGTATCTCCGTGACATTCAAAATGAAATCATTCTCTCTGGGGCAAATTTTCATTAAGCCACCCTACTTGTGCCAATGTAAGTATGTCCATTTTGCACAAAACAAAATGCTTGAACAAAACAGGTCACTGCGTGGACAGATGACCCAAGTGAGCAAATAACAATTTGCAAGCCCACCTGTTTTGAAAGCAAAAGTGAACTTTTATTGCTCGCACAACCGATACGGTTGCGTATACTGTGGGCACAGCCACGGAAGCCCCTGAAAACCCCCTTTGGAAATGCCGCATTATTCCATGAGTTCTGTTTTAGAGATCACCCCTCTGCCCCTGCAAGCTGTCTCTCTACTCCATGGGCCAGTGCAGGAGGAGCCATGGGCATTGTGTGGTGGAAGCCCCATCCCCTCCCTGTCCTTCTCCATTGTCTTTGGCATCCTGCTTGTAGGATGGAAACCAAGTGTAGAAGCACAACTACTGTCATGAGCAGCCCTTGCTTGGCTAAGGTGGAGGTGGGGATCATCTTTCTTACCCCTCCCGCCCTCTGTGGTTGTGAAGGCCAGCTCCCAGTGTAGCCGATAATGTGTACATGGGGTGTGTGTGTACTGTGTTTGTGTCAGTAAGAATGCGGGGAGTGGATAAACAGATTTCAAGCAGTGTACTCCATGTACCCCTAAGTGTGTAGGAACACTGCAGGACTCTAGATTGGTATTTACAACACAATCCTTGCACAGAACAGGGGCGGGCAAAGGAGGGCTTTTAGTTTTCCCACTGAATTCTTTTGCCTTGAGGACAAAGGGAAGGTGCCGGAGGCCCATTCTTTCTCTTGGTATGTGGGGAGTTGTGATCACAACTGCCCTTGTTGTTAATGTCGCTCTGTCTGCCCTTTGGGGGGATACGGAACTGAGGAGCCAGATCTGGTCCTGAAAAGTACTTGAATTGTTCCTTCCTTTGGGTTAATAGCTGAGGGAGGCACTGGTGTATTTGTTCTCAATGCTACAGTTCAGGTGACTATAACATTGTCATTTTATGCTGCAGCCCAGCCTCCATTCACCATGTGTTTCCGTGTGAAGTTTTATCCCACCGACCCTGCTGCTCTGAAAGAGGAAATAACCAGGTAAGGCTGAAGTCTCCTCCATACCTGGACCAGTAGCCATGGAATGGCCTTTGTGCTGGGTGCTCCCAGAGGTATTGTTAAAGGTCAGACGCTTGCAGCTTCTCAACCTGTTGGGAGTTACAACGCCAGCTGTGCACTGTCGGGTTTCCCTGAACAGAATCCGTCTGAGTGACCCACTGGGTTGGTGTATAAAGAAGCATGACAATACTCTTACTATACACTGGAAGCATTTTATTGGCTTGCAGAGTCGTCCCGCTACAGCTGATGTTCATCATGAGCTGTTGATTTAAACCCGTTAGCTTGACCTTCCAATGTCTGTTAAGAAGATTGAGTTGCAGGACCCAGCACTCAGTGTATGTCATGATTATAGCTGGAGCCTGAGGGTCTGGCTAAGCCGCCTTGCAAACTTGGGTCTCCGAGTTGCAGACTCAGTGTTTCTAGGCCTGCACTTACGTGTCCACACTGCGCTGTAAACCTGGGCTTCCGATGCTGGACCCAGCTCTCACCGCCAGGCTAACGCGTCCACCCTGCACTGTGCAGGCCTCCTGACTTGGGTCTGTGGCTTGAGGTGTATCCATGCTGCAAAATAAATTGGCTTCCCAGCAGGACCTGGGCTCTGGTCTGTCCCACAGGGTCCTAGGACCCAGATCCTGAGTGCTTGTTGACCTGGGTCGGGCTGTCTTGTGTGTGGATGGAAGTGGGGTTTAGACTCAAACCAGACTCAGAACCTGGTCTTGGTGTGCAGTGGAGACAAACCCATAGTGACTGTGATAGCTGTGATTGCAGACCAGGTCTAACCCCGGGGTATTTCACTTCCTTGTAACTTTCACCTTTCAGGCTGAACTTAGTCACGGGTGGTCAGCTATTTTTGTGGGGAGGGTTGGATTCAGCTAGAGATGCTTCATCCCGGGCTGCCACAGGTCGTCCCCAAGTCAAATGATTGTGTCAAGATAGTGGCAGCGTGGCACGGGGTCTGTTACTGTCACCCATGCGAGTGGTCAGCTGGGAGAAAACAGTCTTGTCAGGATGCGTGGGTACATACAGGGACACTCTGCCAATATTTTATCCAGGAGTTCCTGCAAAACCCCTCCCCCTGGCTTAGCCTGCAGTAACTCTTGTGCATAGCTCTGTGTGCGGGTGGGGGACTGGCCTGTTGACTCATCCCTGACAGAGAGGTCTTGTCCCAGGAATAAAAATGCTGCTGAACAGCAAATATTTAGGCAGTTCTGTCTGGTGATTTATTCAGCGTTTCAGCTTCGCTCGGACAAACCCAAAGGGAACCCGAGGTTTAAGTGGGATCAGATCTGTGGAACTCAGCCCTCTCTTGGGTTGACTGATGCCACTTACTCCAGACCCAGCACAGTTCATGCACTCCTGCCATGCAGCTACTCCAGCGTCTTCTTGTATGGCTGGCTATGGAGCAGAGCGTTTGCCACTAACGGGTTCCTGCGGCTAATGGTGTATTGAAGGGTTTGCTAGAAACCTGTTGCCTCTGAACAGCAGATGGGGGGATTCCTGTCCTGTGGACACTGATGAAGTTGTGGGACAATAGCAGCATTTCCCACTAGGTCTGGATGCAGGACAGGAATGATGAACGTTCCTGCAGGGTGGGAGAACCAACGTCCTTCTTCTCCCTAGGCCAGTGTATTAAACATCTCACTCTGTTAGCAGCGGGATTTACATTCCCCTTACCCCTAGCTCCCCAGGAATCTGAGCGTTGGCTAGGCATATTTCAGAGCGAATGTCAATGAACTAGAACATTGTCGGCATGTGATGCCCTCCTGCTGCTACATGAGTTATCTCCTAGGAGGGACACTTGATCCTCTGACAGCAATCCCTGACGGGGACTCAGGTTCTAGCCTAGCAAATGACTGATGCAGATTGAATCATTTTACCTGGTAGACATCGGTGCTCTAGAGTTCGAATTGCTCACTGTTCCTCACATGCCGCATTTAGATTCACTTGCGGGGGAGGAGCAGAATCCTATAGTATGCCTCAGCCAATCAGAAATAAGCTCCCCTTTAAAAAATACCTATTGTCTTCATGTAACTAAGCTGGCTCAAGCCTGATTGTTTTTAAATGTTTTTCAATACTTAGTCCTTAGCTGCCCATCCAGCCTCACTGGCTTCCAGACACTCTATTAGGGGTAATTCACAGTCATCTTTAAACTGTCACGCTTTAGCTGAACTTCATTGACTCTTTGTACAAAATGTGCCTGGCTCTAGCTGGGCCATAAATATTAAAATTCTCTTGATCCTGGAAGATAAATCTGGCTCGGTGGTTGCAATGTCTCATTTTCAATACTGCTCAGGTAACAGCAGATTGGCTTTTGACATTCCATTCAGATGACGGGTCTTTGGGGGGTCGATTACACTAAATGCTGATCCAGAATGTATCCCCGCTGCTTAAAGGTGTTGGGGTGGATTTTGCAGAGTGCTGAATCGGAACGGCTGGGGGTGATTAGGACAGCAGGGAGGTGAGGAAGCGCTGGGTGTGACTTTAGAACAGGGGAGGGGAAGCTAATGCCAGCAGGTTGCATGTGGGAATGCAGAATTCGTCACAAGTATCCTTGTGGGCATAAAGAAGTGGTGGGGTTTGGGGCTCAGCATGCGTATTTGTTCCCAGATTTTGCTAGCAAATGGAAAAGGAAACATGCCTGAGTTAGCCACGCTGCCTGTGTGTTGACACCATCCCCAAATACTTTCACCTCTTGGCTTGCTACTCTCTTAGCATGTAGGAACAGTCAGCATGGCTCTGTTCACACACAACAGGTCCCAGAGTCTGTGATGCGTCACACCCAGAGAGCTGAGCTTTCCATGCTAGAAGGTCATGGAGCATCTTGCCATGAGCTACTGCAAAGTGAAGTCCTTGGAAATGCTACCTTTGGTTCCCGTTGTCTCCAGTCAGTCGTAGAAGACAGAGCTGGGAGAGATGTCTTAGGCCATCACTAGTCGTTTTCCGAAGGTCTCATCAGAAGAGCTGTTAATCACAGGGCCGAAGATTTCCGGCTTTGTTTCTTTCCCCTTTCCAAGACAGTGAGGTGTTTCCTGTTTTCCAATACTCAGGATTCATTCCCAGACCTAGTGACCTGTTTAAAGAGGTCCTTCCTGAGCCCCAAGCAGGACTTGTTGTTTGTGGCCAGGGCTGTTTGTTAACCTTTTCATAATTGGTTCTGTTAGCCTCACTGCCTCCTTGTCTGTTATTTGCTGCAAATGGATGGTCCATGCAGGCACTGCTCTGCCTCTTCTGCTTAAAATATGGAGCCAGATGAACAGCCCAGCTACTTCCTGATTTCCACTGCACGTCCCTCCTAGGCGTTTGTTCTTTGTCCGCGGTATGCATTGAGAGAGGAAATGCAGAGCGGGGAAATGCTGTGTGAGTAGTTGGCAGTGTCCCTTTAACTCCAACATGCAAGGCAGTAAGGGCTCAGTCCTGCTTCCATGAAGCGAATGGCATGTGGGAACAGGTTCTAGAGGAGGACTGGCTAGGCAGGGAGTGAACAGGAGACGAGACTGCGTCCATTCCAGACTGTGTGATTGTAGGAGCCCTCCCCTCATTCCTGCCCTTTGTCCAGCTGGAACAAACAGAAGAACAGGCAGGTTTGTTTCAGAAGCATGTCTCTGGTTCTGGTGTGTGAAGTATTTGCAGACGTGCCGTTTTAATGATGTAACTTACAGCCTGAGGCTACCCGGCCGATACAGCCATTCCAAAACATTCGTTCCCCATGATTCCCCTTTTCTCCTCGCCGCGGGCACAGTGTTAACTTGCCTGCAAGCCAGCTGTGACTCCCTTCCACTCGTCATTCCTGCCTGCTTACACATAAGGTGCACCTGTTCCCAGATGCTGCAGCTTGATAATAAATCAAGGGATGGTTTCTGGCGCAAAGCCTGTCCTGCCACCTGATCGCTAAACAAATGCAGTTGTCAGTGCTGCGCTTTGAAATGGTTTGGATGGATGCTCAATTCCTGCCTTATAATCTTGTCTTTTTAGAAGGCTGCTGTGAAGCGAGGCTGAGGCAGAATAAGGTGGGGAATTGAGAGCTGGGTTGAGTAAACTGGACTCTTCCCAGGCAATAAATTTAGTCCAAAGACCTTGATGAATGCTTTTTGTCATCTTCAGAGAAATGGATGTTCCTCTCTGTCTGTGCTGCAGATCTCAGGTGTGGGGAGGAGGGCTGGAGAAGGGAGGGGAGGTACAATACCACATGGAGTTTATTAAAAAATGACTTAAATTTTGAAGAGGTCTTTGCAGTAGGCAGTGTTTAGTATGCTAAATAGCCTCTCCGCTCTCCGCAAAGGAGGGAAACACAAATGTTAATTGAGTACGTTGGAACAGTACAACATCATTAACAAAGAATTCTGCCAGAAGCAGCTATTGGGTAGAGGTGTTTACAACACTGTCCACTCTGTCCCGAGTGTAATAACTCTTTCAGACAGAACAAATTCCAAACACACATCTGTGTCCTAACAAGCTTCCAAAGGAATTAGGATTTGCAGGGAGGGGGTAAAATTGACAAGAAAGAGAATATAGAGAAGTTGGTGGGACATGTTTCAGTTTCAAGTAAACAACACAATATACTTTGCATTGCAGCAAAGGTCAGAAATCTTCAAAGTTGTTTCCCATGCCTAGTTGTTTCCTCTTTGGAATTAAAGGGGAAATTGGGGTCTGCATTCTAGCATCAGAGTCTTCACCTTTTCCCTACATCATGAAACGTTTGGCTATGACAAAGTGTAAAATCAGTGTAATATCTGGTAGTGGGAAACTAGACCCTGCCCTTGCAAGGGCTGATCTCAACAATACAATAGATGTTTTCCATTGCTCTCTACTAGGATCTTAAGCGCAGACGCATGCAACACATTTAGACACACCAAAGGGAACTGACCTTAACAGCACTTCCATCTTGGAGATGGGTAAGGCACCAGAAGTGCGGAAGAGGGACAGCAGGGCACTGCGAATGTGCATCAAGAGATTTTGCAGCATCTATGCTTTAGCTCAGTTTAGTTTCACTTTTATTGTGGTTAATTTTAAGATCAACTGGATATTGGCCTATGGTTCCAGTGCGTGACTAAGTGTGCACATTCTTTGCACTGGTGCACTGTGACAGAGGTAATACGTAAAGGGTCGGGTGTGGAGAACATTCTTAGCTGGCGAAGTCTTCAAAGCAAACCTCTCTGGACCCAGGCATGGCCTCCTCGCAAAGCCAGGGCTCTTTGATCAAAGCATCGAGTACTGAATTAAACTTGGGTAAAGGTGCCTGTCCTGCACTCTGGGGTAAGGAGATGGTTGGATCCATGCTACAGCCACCGTTTCCATGGTCAGTGGCACATTGGAACAGCCGGGTTCTCAGCTGATAGGTACAGATGAGAAGTTGAACCTCAGAAGCTACCATTAATCACTGCTGTGAGTTAATCATTTGCAGAACACAAGTAAACAGCCAGACTGATCACATGGATCCAAACCTTTTTAATGGGAAGTATGGTTTGGAATGTATCCATTTGAATTATGGATCTGCTGGCCATAACTACTGGGACAAAATTATCTTTAAATGGTTTCTGCATTCGGTAGGCCCATTTCATACCATATCCTGTGGGGCTGAAATAGTTTTGTGTTATTTTATTTGTTAAATTGAGGCGTCTATAAATCTTATGCAACATCCTGATTTCATGATTTCCTGCCAGTGAACGTAATCAAATCCGAAACACAGGATTATAAATTGGAGAAACAACATTTGAAAGAGTAAATGTGGAATAGTTTTACTTGACTACATCCAAGATCTAGTCAAAAGAAGACAAACATTTTGTGAAACTAAACCTAATTTAAGAGAATTTGGGCATGAGTCTATTCCAGTCTACCTGACAGTGCTCAAGGTATCCTGTGGAGATAGGTATTTATTTTCTGCAACTAAGGAAACAAAAATGTTGAGGGGGAGGGTCAAATCTGCAAAACAACATGTTAGGTTGTATGTGCAAAAGGTGATCAGGTGTGTGCAAATAAATCAACTGTACATGCAAATGGGTGTATGTGAAGACACCCATTCTGTGCATTCAGATGCAGATTTTGCTATGCAATTACCAATTTGCACCCATCAGCTTTTAACTCTTGCATATGAACCCTGAGTACCTGATTTTATTCTTTAGAAGTGGCCCTTAGTGATTTTCTTGTCCTACATATGTATGTTGTAAAAGCATCTGAAATTGTCACCTGTGATGGTCAACAGGCTGCGGATGGAGCAGAGGACACAGGTGGTGATGCTGGGATTAGAAAAGTTGTAACAGATTGATGAGGGGCACTTCTGCTTTTTTTTATTTGTAAACCAATGTCGTGCTCGTTAAAGGCGTTAGATTGCCAGCCCTGGCGGATGAATGCCTCTGTTTATGTGTAGAATAAAAACAGGGACAGCTGCAGCACAAGCTTTTTCCTTTTGTATCCTCAAGGCACGTACAAATGAGGGAGTGAGGGAGCCGCTTGTCTTCTAGAAATTACAAGACCACAAGACGTATTTCCGTATGCCCTCAACGGCGGTCAGGTGGAGAAAAGCTCTTTTCTCACTGACGTGGGCTTGCTTAAAATCAGTGGCCTGAAGGTGGAAGGGACTGAATAGCTCTACTGGTCCCCTGGGCCATCTGGTGTTTTTTCCACTGGCATTTGAGGAATGGTAGAGTGCAGGCCTCTGTATGTCTTTAAACATCCAAGATGGATGGTCAAGATCCAAGCCAAGCTTCTCTGGAATTTGGTAGGCTTACTGGAAGGGTTAAATATATTCCAGCATTCATAGAACCCTGGAAGTGTAGGGCTGGACTTCAGGAGGTCTTCTAGTCCAGCCCCCTGCATGCCATATCTTGGATATTCACTCTTTCTTTGGAGGTGTCTGGTGAGCGAGGGCCTTGATTGGATTTTTCCCTCTTTTATACAGTGTATTTGAAATCCTTCTGGGCTCCGGATTACGCACCTTTTGTTTTCATATTAATAAACTAAATATATTTTTCTTTAGAAGGATGGGTTTAGAAAACAGAAGATGGACAACAGAAGATGAATAAGACGAGGAAGACTTTGTAGCACGTTAGAGACTAACTGGTTTATTTCAGCATAAGCATTTCAGCTATAGCCCACTTCGCTTATGCTGAAATAAACTGGTTAGTGTCTAAGGTGCTACAAAGTCTTCCTCATCTTATTTACGGATACAGATTAACACGGCTGCTAATCTTAAACAGAAGATGAAATCAGCATAGGAAGAAGGATTCTGGAATTCTGTGCCTTTCTTGATGATGTGCAGAATTAATGGAAGCTTTTCTTGTGCTTCAGGGAGAGACAGATAAAACCCATAGTTCTTACCTGAATGTCTGAGAAGTTAGTATCCTGAATACATGGGCAACTCTTTCTGAACCTGTTTGCCAGCCCCCCATAGTAGAGTCAGATTAGCACAAAATCGAGCATTTGTAAAAAGGCCATGCTTTTTGGCTGAGCCTGTTTTAAAATAACATCATGTCCAAAACACAAGCATTCTGCTTCTATAAGAAGGAGCCCTGAATCAAGTTTCCCTGATAGGGTTCGTTTGGTTTTTGTTCCGGGTACATTTGGGGAGAAACAAAGAAGCGTCCAGGCATCGATCTCAGATGCTGTTTGCTCTTCTTTAAGAGCCACGTATTTGGTTTGCAGATTCTGTTAACTCCTAGCAACAGCAAAATCAGTCATGATGGCAAAGATGGGTGTTGAATCAGAGCGGCCGTGATTTTTCACAAACAGAGTTAGCTTTTTCCCCCACGTCAGTTGCCAGATATGCCATTGGGACATAATGATTTGGTTACTGCTGAGGACTCTCTCTTTTGTCATCTTGGCCTGAGGCCAACGAGAGGTCTCATCTGGTTTTTCACTACCCAAGAGCAATAGCCAGCATCACTGTGTTTTAATCTTCTATGAAATGGGCCTCCATCTCTGTCCACACCTCTCAAGTCACACTTTTCTGCCTTAATTCCTTCATGCCTGTAGATCCTGGGTTCCCACTGGCATACAGGGGAAGCCATCTTGGGTCACCAAAAACGGCCCTCCAGAACTGGTTTAAGTGATTAGGTAGAAATGAAAGATTATATTCTCCCATCTGCAAACAGGCTTACAGAGCACACCTGACCCTCACCAGCATTTCAGTGAGATTTGGGTACATATGAATAGTACTCAATGTGGGGAGAGTAGAACTTGAAATACGTAGCGAAACAGCTGGAATGGTGACATGGGTATCCATTCTGTAGGGTAGCAAAGAGTAAACGCTAATTGGCAGCTAAGGGCTGGCTCTACTTATAGAGACATTTTGAGTCTAAATCTGCCATGAGATGTTGCATGAAACTAAGAGCGAAGCTGGGGCTTGCATTTGTCCCAGCGGTATCAGAAGGAGAATGGTCTGGGTTACGATAGTTGGATTTTTCTCAACATTCTTGTAATTTTATCAGTGAAATGATGACACGTGCAGTATCAGAAATCTAGACTCAAGAAATCAAGCCTGGCTGAGGTTTTGCAGAACGGAAGTTTAATTATTTAAACATATTTCCAAACATGCCAATTCACAATTTGCTCCTTAATTACATGAGTTATGTTTTACATCAGATTGTTTCTCCCAAATGTAATGAATGTCATCGTAACTCGGTGTGAACTGCCACACAGTTACTTATTTTAAGTTTATTAACATACTATAATTTTTAGTCATATTTTGTTTTTTCTTTTTGCTGGCTTTGATTTATTGAAATGACATAAAATCTAGGAGAAATGATGACTGACAAGCATAGGAATTGCTGATTTTGTTATCTAATGACAGATCCCAAGGAGAGAGGTGAATGTTTACAGAGGAATCTAAGCTCTTAAAATGTATCGTAATAATAGTAATAACGATACCTAGCTCTTAGATAATGCTTTTCGTTCTCACTCTCAGCATTTTACAAAGAATGTCAGTATCAGTACCCTCATTTTACAGATGGAGAAACTGAGGCACAGAGAGGGAAAGAACGTTAATGGACCTTATACATAATAATGTTAGTAATTGTAACAATGCTACTAGACCATACACATGTACATTAAGGGAAGAACAGGTTCTTCTAAGTCAGTGTTATATAAAGATTTTGAGTTCCAAGTGTGAAGTGCAAGTTTGGAGAAATTTAAAACCAGAGGAATAGCCTTGACTGGGGACTTTGGCGCTACTATGGGACCAACAGTAAAAAAACGATAATTAATCATTAGATTACAGGGATTTCGGTGCTACGCAGTTGGTGAAAAATAACTGGAAGCCATTATGCAAATCATATCCCATTAGCCAATGGGAGTGAAGAGAATTGCAGAAATAAGCATAGTTGTTGGTCACTTTGGCACGGCAAACTGTTTTCTAATTGGCTGAGACCATTCCAATTCTGTATAAAGGTGCTTAAAATAGGGTTTGGTCCTATCCATCCTGTCTTTGGCCTTGAGCTAAAGTCAGATGTTTGTGACATCATGCTAATTTCTCTGGCAGCAGCCTGTGGAGGCCAGAGATACAGGACTCTGGAGACCGCGCTGCAGTAGAAGCTTGGATTGTTGAAAGCCCTTGCTTTCCTCGCGTCTCTTTGGGCCTGATCCAAACGCCATTGATATCAGTGAGAGGGTATCCGCTGATTTCAGTGGGCTTGAATGGAAATGAAGAGAGCTGGCGTTGGAGTAAATATTTGTACGAATGTTTCTTCCTTTCCACGTTTCCTCTGGTCTTGTGGAAGAATCTCTCTGGAGTAGTCCCATTAAACACACAGCTCTTAATCTCCGTCCGCATCTCTGCTTTGTTTTTTTAAGCTCTGCGCGGGTAAGAAGGCAGGTAAGTGACTGTGGTCGTGTCTCAGACCTGCACTACAAATTATGAATCAGATTCTTGTCTTGTGTATATGCATATTTCCACTTGTGTGGACTTCAGCAGGAGTGGCACGTGTACCTCTGAGCCCTGAGAATTGACCCTAAATTGAGGATTACCTGGCAAAGTGGCACTTGACTAAATTACAGCTGATGTAATATCTTATATATGGAATGTTTAGAGAGAATTTAGAGTGGACGTGTCTCGATACAGATTTTCTTTATTTGAATCACGCGTTTAGGTAATTTAAGCATTGCTTAATGAAAGAAATCATTCAGCGCTCATTCTGACTCTCTCCTCAGGTATTTAGTCTTCCTGCAGATCAAAAGAGATCTCTACCATGGCCGCCTTCTCTGCAAGACATCGGATGCTGCACTGTTAGCCGCCTATATCCTTCAGGGTAATGCTTTGTGACAAGATAAATTTGCTTTTCATGCTAAGTACTGATTACATTATTTCACTTACAATAGATCACTGCACCTTGAATACAAATGTCATCTAACCAATGCAGGGCTCATACTTCAAGATTGTACTTGTGCCAGTACCACGTTGGTCTATAATAGAATTAGAATTGATAGTGTGATCTAAACTGTACCAGAAGCAACAACTCTGCCATCTATTCCCTCAAAGTTATTCCACCTGGATTCAGGTCAGTTGTGTCTGAATAAATGGCCCTTTGATCAACATTATGTGTCTAGTACTTTGCACTTGCTTCCATCTGAGGATCTCAAAGCACTTTCAAAAATCACAATCTCCCTGCCAGGCAGGTGGGTTTATCCCCATTTAACAGATGGGAAGAGAGAGAGGAGGCGCTGCACGTTAAGCGATGCAGATTCAGTGATAGAGCGAAAAAGGGCCAAGAGCAGTTCCTAAAATTATTTGACAGCATAATTCTGAAGAATGACTGAAGGTGAGACAGTGACCATCTGCTCACAAACAGAGGGAAATTCAGAGAGAAATTATTCCTTACAAATCCTTCAGCTAACTGTGAAGTGCAGGCAGGAGCAGTGCAGGTTTTCCCCTGCGTTTCACCATGCAATGAGCCTTCAGTCTGATTCATTCACTCGCCCACCCGTTCACTTTCTGATTTCTCTGCTGAGACCAGGACCCAGGTGTGATGGTGGATTTCTTGTGCACTGGGAACTGGAGAGAGACTCATCAAACTAATTCCACACAGGCCCCTGCTCACCCAGGCTCACCACCAGCTTGGCTGGAGTTGAACTTGTGACCTGACCCCACCCCTGTGGGATGCTGAGGATCCTCCATTCTCATCAACACCTAGGGGGTTTGAAGGTACCCATCACTTTGGAGGATCGGGCCCTTAGAAGGGGACTGCTCTGTATCCCATTGCCAGCCCCCTCAGGTAGTTAGCCCTTCACTATCAAGTTCATTTGGAGAAAAAATAGTTTCCAGCAAAACCAATTGCCATGAAAACCTACAAACCCCCTTTCTGGGCAGATGCCTTTTGACTTTTAATAGTAAACCATTTTGCTCTTTTAATTGCAGTTACTTCTAGAACTGATTTCACTCCAAACGATGAAAACCTTGTTATTTCTTGATATAGCCTTTCTTTCTTTTCCTAGCCGAGATTGGGGACTATGACCCTGGGAAGCACCCAGAAGGCTACAGCTCCAAGTTCCAATTTTTCCCCAAACATTCGGAAAAGCTGGAAAGGAAGATCGCAGAGATTCACAAGACAGAACTCAGGTAACATTAGCTTTGGGATTTAACATCCTGTAACATTGAAAAGGGGCCACATATGTCGATGAACTATAGACTCATTGGTATTTTGTTTGCTATTATTCCTCTTTAGAGTTTTGATCATAACAGTTCTGTATAATGGGATGTGTAGCTTTATTGCATTTGTACATTCACTAAATCAGAAAAAATAGTTTCTTTTTGGTAACATGGTTCACATTTAATAAGAGGGGAAAAGATGGAGATGTTCTTAAAAATTAAGGTCAATTTATTAAGCACTATTAGAGACATTACAGCAAGACAATAATCAAAATATTCTGGAAATAGGACATGGCATCTAATACCAAACCTCTGTTTGCTGAAACAGGAGCATAATAAAACTGCCTAAAAAAATTGTCTATATTTTAAAGCACTTTTGGTAATCAAAGAATAATAAAAAACCTGAAATCTAGTTTATCCATCTTGTCCATTGAGCGTCCTTCAGATGGGATTTCCAGCTAAGGTCCCGCCCATTTGTAGAAGTGAAGAAAGGGCCTAACATGATCTCCGTGTGGTGCTGGGAATATCGTTTCCCAGCAATGGAACATCATTAGCTTGTAACAGAACGGTGTGACTCAGGCAGTTTGTACCAGTGCATTCCTAACATCTCCTCACGAGCCAGCGGCCCAGCTCCAACAGAGTCTGACTTTGATTGATTTATTTTGCTGAGTTTTGCACTCAACCCAGTTTAAGGGGTCATTAAAGATCCCCTGGCTTTTCTTATAGAGCAGGACTGGTAACTATATTTCATCCTGGGTAAATATAGTCTGCCTTCCTAAATTCCCCCTGCAGTTTCAGCTGCCTGCTCTATCATTCACACCTTATTTTGGCATGCGGTGCTGTATAACAGTAAGATATCATCCTGTTATGACATTCCCATCATACTGGCTGTATCTTTGTTTACGACCTGTGATAGGCCACAATCTATTACACTTCAAGTCCATTCACAAAACTGTGAAGGTGACCCAGGCAATAAGACTTGCAAGGTTGCCAGCAAGATAAGAATCCAGAATGGGCATCCTGGAAACCAGAGATAGTAATGCTAGTAATGTGTGGTGCTTGGGGAAGGAGTTATGAGCTGTCCATGGTCCATATATCATTTGTTAAGCTTGCTTTTACCAGCTCTCGCATTTCCTAAGAGGGAGTTCTGTATTTGTTTTTAATCTCAGACACATGTATAGATGTTATGTCATTTGATGTGACATCATAAAGCGGACCTGAAAAACGTATGTGAAATGGGCTGTTTTCTGCATGTAATGCTCTGCAACCAAGTGAAATGCTTATCGCAGCCTGGGCTGATTGTATTTAAGCCTTACCTTTTGCAGAGGCTCCTTTATTCTGTTCCTTTTCAGTGTTGGGAGACTGTCTTCTGTACTGCTGAAGTCCAGCTTGCAGAACAGGAAGGACAGGTTTAAGAACTGAGTCCCTTTACAGAGCATGTTTTAGATTCAATGTATTGGCTGAATGAAGTCAAAGGAATCTGCTTGATTTGATGCCTGGTATTGTTAATGGAAACGGTGAACATAATGACTGGTCCTGATGGTCACACCTTTCCCTGATTTTCTTCCCTCCAGTGGTCAGACACCAGCTACGTCAGAGTTAAATTTTTTAAGGAAAGCCCAGACCCTGGAGACATATGGGGTTGATCCACACCCATGCAAGGTAAAGCTCCGCTCTACAAGCTTTTTTCTTGTTAGATTTTCAGCCTTGCAGATTACTAGCAAATGACAAGTTGCAAAGGTTACATTGATTGGTTCCAAGTACAGCAATTTACCCCTGCCATCCTAGTGCTTCATGTGGTATCTGCAGGGCCATGCGATAGTGACCATATTCTGTATATGACATACAGGCCCGCTTCAAGGGATAGGCCTGATTAGTGGGCCCTTTGCTTGCTTGGATTAAAAATTGCATAAAAGGTTTAGTTCTGGATGTTGCTGAGAAGTGTAGCCACCAGAGTATTTAAGGAAACTACAGTAGAAAGTCAGAGTTACGAATAGCTCAGGAATGGAGGTTGCTCATAACTCTGAAATGTTTGTAACTCTGAACAAAACATTGTGGTTGTAGTTTATAACTGAACATTGACTTAATACAGCTGTGAAGCTTTACTAAGCAGAGGAAAAATGCTGCTTTTAACCATCTTAATTTAAATGAAACAAGCACAGAAACAGTTTCCTTACCTTGTCAAATCTTTTTTTAACTTTCCCTTTATTTTTCTAGTAGTTTACGTTTAACACAGTAGTGTACTGTATTTGCTTTTCTTTGCTTTTCTTTTTTTTTTTTATCTGTGCTGCCGCCTGATCATGTACTTCTGGTTCCAACTGAAGTGTGTGGCTGACTGGTCAGTTTGTAACTCTGGTGTTCTACTGCATAGGAAAGTAAATTGAAATGCAGACAAATGAAAGGACAATGGTTAATCATCCTGTGCAGCAACATTTATTTTTGAGGAAATGACAAATCAGTAATATGTGAGAGAGACCCATTGGTATTGATCCGCCGCAGATGGGCTCGGTTCCCATCACTCCCTGGCCCATATTTAGTTTTCTTTACTAAATGGTTTTTATTGACTTTGGTAGCATGGTCATTTCATTTAGCTGTGATGTGCCCCATAGAATTCCATTGCACCTTTATGCATGTGGGACAGTGTAAAGTAGATAGTGAATATGTAGGTGAAGTCAGTGTCTTTACTCCATGGGGGTCTTCCAGTTATTTCAAGTGAATTTATACAGCATAAGTGCCTGGCAGTGGCTAGTAAAAGTTAATGTTTGGGATTATCTGCCCCATTCACTGGTATTGCCTTGCCCTGTGTTTTGGATTTATGAAGCAGTTAGCCTTACAACAGAGAGAGGCCAATGCAGAGTTGGGACAAATGAATTACTTTGTCACTTCTGTTTTCTTGGTTTGCCAAACAACTGTCACGTTGGGCTGTGTTAACCTTGTAGCCCTTGTCTTTCCTGGCTCAGCACTGGCATTCCCCACAGCAGAGCTGTACTTTACCTCTTCCTCTCCTTTAGGCTCCCTTATGCTTGTCCCTTTCAGATGCACTTATTCCCCACATCTGCTTAAAGCTAGACCATCTCCAAGGAGTCATTCTCTAGCTGTCGCCTTGCTCCGGGGATGGATATTCAGGGTGTCATTAGTTCCAAACATTGCTGAGAATGCCAGCACAAAAATCAAAGCTGGGTCACTGGTCAGGGCACTACCCTGAGACGTGGGAGTGTCAATTCCCTTCTCTGCCACAGACTTCCTGTGTGACATTGGGCAAGTCACTTAGCGTCTCTATGCCTCAGTTCCCCCTGTATGAATTGGGCTGGTGACAACAGCACTGCCCTTCCTCACAGGGGTTCAGTGGGGGTAACTACATTGAAGCTTATGAGTTGCTCAGATACCGTGGTGCCAGGGATCATGAGACAGCCGGAGGAGTTTCAGCTCTGTCTGTACTCGAATACTCTGCTCTGTTTCACTGTGGGGCGCCTCTGCTCACCATGCGGGGCTGAACTCTATTGATAGGATCAACCAATTTCAACGCTTGTTGAGCCCCAAGCTGTGGTGGACTCCCCATTCGAAGGCCTTCTTTATGTTAGCCTTTTGTCCTTAGATTTTCTCTCTGTTGCAATCAGCTGCTCAGCTCCATCGGTGGGGGCGTCCCTGGGAGTGCGAGTTTCTGTCACTGGTGGCGCGGAACAGCTGAGAGCAGCATGGAGGTGCCAGCAGCGTTTTAGACACTGGTCCAGCTTGCCCACTGAAAGCAGGCCCACCCAGCGACCTGCCACGTAAAACTCCAGCAGCTGCCGAGGCCTCGTCTGCCTCTGCGCACCCCGCTTTGCTGCTGCAGACGGAGGTGAATCAGCATTAGCAATGGTGGGAAATCTTCGGGACAATTTCTCAGCTGAGAAAAAGTCAAAGTGAGTTCAACCACACTTTGTTAAAACAGGTTTAAACTTATTTGGTCCCATTCAGCATGCCCAGGGAGCCACAGAGTTCAACTCCCATGGAGGGGTCAGGGGAGCAAAATCAACAACAACCAGAAAGCCTGCAAGCTGTCAACCATGCTGCAGCCTGGTGTCAGCCACGGCCAGGATATTTCGTTGACATGTAGGTGCTGGAGACCTACAGAAGCAGGCCAGTTAGCAGTCACACTTGCAAACATCCAGCCGAGATAGTGAGACCTGCACTCTGGTGCAATCTCCAATTCTAATCAGGAGGCATGACTATGTGGCTGTAGCCAGAGTGGAAAGAACATTGGAGTCAATTACACTGATAGCCTGATGCTGAATATGTGAGAGTCACTAAGAGACCTTACAATGTGCCACCAGCACATAAGAAGAGCAGAGACATTAAGAGAGTTGCTCTGACATTTTCTTATTAGCTAAATAGAATTCACTGGGGTAATTTTCTGGCCAGCATCCCCATTAATGTTCCTACTAGAAGAGATGGGAGCAACAGGAGAGATGCAGTGTAATAAATAAAAACGATCTCTCTTAGCTCCAAGAGCATTACCAGGCTGGTAGAATCTGGGGCATGCTGCCCTGGGAAAAATGAGAAGAGGGGAATCATAACATATAATTAAATAAAATCGGACTGGTCTCTGCGCTGATGCCCAGTCTGATCAGCTACCTAATTTAAGGAGGAGGAGATGCCATTATTACCTGTGAGTGATCAGATTCCAGTCAGCAGAATTCCAGAAGAATTCCCCTTCTGCTCATTCAGCTCTTGTTCCCTAGAGAGGAAAAGCTGGTTAACTGGTGTGTCAGACGCAGGGGGGAGATGCTTTCATGGTGCCAGAAGAGCTAATGCCGATTTACGTAGAAGCAGGCAGGGTTGGTTTTTTCCTGGGCTAATACCCACCTCTAGTTTATCACATTTGTGAGACTCGGTTATGCGGGTGCTTGATACAGGAATAAACATGTGAAGTATGGAGATGGTTTGATTTTAGTGGAGTTCCATCAGAAACCCACCTTCCCTGACAGGATTTCAGACCTGCCTGGTTTTCAGCCAGCGTGCTGGCTGGCTTCTTGGCAGCCCATGTGCCAAACTGCCCCAGGGCTCTGAGGGTCCATGGGGTGTGAAAAATCCACCACCACCCCCGAGCGACATTGTTAAGATGGCCTACGTCCCCATGTAAATGGCACTAGGTCAGGAGGTAGATTGCCCCTGCTGATGGGAGAATGGTGACCAGACAGCAAGTGTGAAAAATTGGGACGGGGTGGGAGGTAATAGGAGCCTATATAAGAAAGAGACCCCAAAATCGGGACATCTGGTCACCCGAGCCCCTGCTGTCAGTGAAGGTCGTGTCTATACTATAGTGCGGAAGCTGTGCCGCTGTGGCACTGTAGCATGTTAGTGGCAGACAAGCCCCCAGTGTCTTGGAACTTGTTATTTCTAAATCATGCTTTCAATGAAGTATTACGTGTCATAGATCCAAGGCAGCGCTAGGCTGTTGGTTCTCGGAGTCCGGAGGAAGATTAACGTTGCACATCGCTGGGGCCATGAGCTCTCATTGCCTGTGACTGCAGCTTGGTACTTGGAGCGGCAGCCCCTGCCGCCAGCCTCTGGCAATACCATTCACTGACACAAACGTTTCTGTAGGGTGACGACGACAGAGAGAGACGTCCCCTTGCTCTCGCCTCTGTGGAAATCTTTCTGCAGGCCTCCTCCGTCCAGCGCCTTTAGAAGCCTTTCCTGTGAATTTTAGGAAGCAGGATCATGATGCAGTTGTTTCCCTGCTCCCTTTCAGGCACGTTCCCCAGCCTCCTCTCCATCTCCCAGGCCTGTTCACAATGACTTTGCAGTATTTCAAAACTCTCCACAGACTTGCTGCTTTCCCCCGCTCTGACCTGATTACATCCATCCACGTTCCTGAACCTGGCACTCCAGCCTTGGTCTGTGCCCTGGCGCCTTCCCTCTATTGCTTGTGCTGCCTCATTGGTCTGGGACTCCCCCTTTCTCCCTGTGAAACACAGACTCATATTTTCTCCTCCATCCCACCTCTTTGGCTGAAGATGCTGAATCAGTCTGTGGGATCTTGTTCGAACACTGCTGTGTGGATTACAGGTTTTGAAACGAGCTCTGTTTGCGTGGGGTTGTAACTTGGTTTGGTGAAACATGGCCAAGGTAATGGAGACAACTGAATCACTTCAGAATCCTTGTGGAGGTGCCCCTATATTTCTTCCATGCTTTGCCTCAGTTTCCTCTTTGTACACAGTATGCTAGCTGCAATGCCTAGGGGACGGTGCTCACTTTGGAAAAGCACAGGGCCCAAGTCTCATTTACTCGAAGACTGTCTCTGTGCTATAGCAGCATAGCTGTGTGCCGTAGGCAAGCCGTGTAAACTTGTACTGGAGATGCAGATTACAGCGGCCGAAGAGGTTTTTCCATCATGTGCAGGAACTCCACTTCCCCACGTGACCGCAGCTAGGTTGACAGAAATGTGCTTCCATCAACCTAGTTGTGTCTACACCAGGAGTTAGGTTGCCATAGTGACAGCACTCAGGGGTGTGGATTTTTCACACCCCTTAGCACTGTGGCTAATTTTTATGTGTAGACCAGGCCTGAGGCCCATATCCATCACTCCTATTTTCACACCCACTTTAAGTCCCCTTTATACTGTCAGAGGTGTGTAAATGAGAACCAGGCGCACAATGTTTAAGTTTCTTCCATTCAGTTCAGTCCTGGTTTATTTTGTGACATTGTACCCTGGAAGGAGTTCACCTGAGCAGGTAGGGTTTTGCGAGTGTGTATGTGGCAAGGAGCCCATACAGGGAGCTAGGGGATAACTGGTTGCTGGGAGGTTGTAACAAGGGACCTAGGCCAGCAGGTAGTATTAGCAGAGAGCCCTGTGAGCATTAAGGTCCTTACTCCAACACAGGGAGGGACAAGCTTTGATATAAAAGATTCTTATGGAAATAAAAGATCCCTTTTCATGTACTTCAAAAAGTGCATGTGTTTACCTGCTGATTTGACAGGGGGACTTATCCAGAGAGAGAGAGAGAGTGTGTGTGTGTGTAAGTGTAACACTTTCACCAGTGGCAGCAGTTTGGGAACATTCCAGCAGGGGAAATGGCTGCATAATCTCATCGGTGGGGGCGGGGAACTCATTTCTAAAGAAACAGATTCTTTGAGAAGATGTGAATATGTTAAATCTTAGGAGTCGATAGAAGAAAAGTGGGAATTAAACCTATAAATCACTTGGCTTTTTACATAGCCCTTGACTGAAGAACGTATTCAGTAAACAGGCAGAACTATGAGAATGGTCAGCAGTGTGGCCTGTGTGAAGTTTCTTTTTCAATTATCCATAGGAGTGAGGAATCACGGGAGTGAAATATAAAAGAGTCCGATTGTGAAGATAATCTCTTTCCTGAAAAATAATAATCATCATCATCACCATCATCGTAAAAATCTCTTTGTGACCCAGCTCCGTTCCCAGTGACCCACAAATCCTGTCTCAGTTCAGTGTGCTAAATCTTTATGGAATACTCCATTCTACCAATCACATCCTCTTCCCAGTGGTTTATAGAGATTTATTAAACATTAGATGTGAATCAGCGGAAAATTAAAATGGGACTGTGCTGTGAGAAAGCATTTATCATATTGGGCTGCCCTGAGATTCGTTGTCTGACGGGAACAGTACTACATCACAGATGGTGCATTTAATATTTAATCTACTGTTTAAAAAATTCTACATTTAATTTATATTAATGTGGACTATTTTCTCTCTGTGACTTATATTTAACTTTTATTTTCATTTTTTTGCTGCATAACAATCTTAGTTTATTTGTCTCAGAATGTGTAAAAAACCAAGAAAACCTAATAGCATTTCCTCTAATCCCTTCCCATCCAGCCAAAGTGCTCAAGGCACCAAGCAAAAGAATAAAGACAAAGTGTAACCATTTCAAAAGGGACTGTGATTTAAGAGCCTAGATCCTGTTGAAAATGAATAGGACTTAAGAGTCTGTGTCATTTGGATACTTTTTAAAATGTTACCCAAGTTCAATATAGTAGAAATGTAGTAAAATGTCACCCAAATAAATCCAGTAGAAGTTCATACCAGAGGAAGTGAAAAGATCACACCTGCATAACATAGGGATCATTCATTCCCTTTGGTTTGCTCTCATCCAGCACAATTTTTGAACTGATTAAATTCAAATTTGTAATCTTTCAGAGCCCTTTTTTCCCAGCTAACTTCCTGATGGTAATTTGTAGCCTGCTCAGGAACGCTTTTAATCAATATGCTCTGTTTTCCTTTATTTCTGATGTATATATTTATTTCATTTATGATGTACTGATTGTTATTGACCTGTGTTTTAGTTGTTTTTTATATGTCCATCATGTTTCACGTTTACAGCCCTAGGAACTGTCCCTATAAAATCGAGACATCTGGTCACCCTAGCTGACTGGTCTATAACTCCTGTATCCTCTTTGTTCCCCTTTTAAAGACAGGTTCTGTGTTTGTCCTTCTCCAGTCCTCTGAGCCCTGGCCAGTTGTCCAGGAGTTCTCAAAGGTGATTACCAGTGATCTCAAGATTGCTTCAGCCAGGTCCTTAAGTACCCTGGGCTGAATTTGTCAGGTCCTGCCCGCTTGAATACACCTGTCTTAGCAAAACATTCTCTACGCTGGTCTGACCCTCGTCTGGCTTCCGTTCCTTCCCCCTTGCTGTTGATACTGGCTGTGCTAAGTGTCTGGTCAGTTAGTCCTAGTGAGGAGATCCACCTAGGGATGTCATCCTTGCTCCTATGCCCTTCTCCAGCCAAGGTGATGCAGCCCAGGTAAGGGGGGAAGGGCAGGGCATCCTTCCGTCCCAGCAATTCATGGCTTCCAGAATGTTCCTCTGTGGGCAGCTGACGTAATGCAGAGCAGCTTGGAGGTCTGCCCCAGGACCAGAGGACAGGAACGGTAGCACGAAATCACATTTGTATCCCCAAATCCTGAGCTGCACCAGGCACTTCGTAGCTAGATCTTGGGGTCTGGCCCATGGTGATGGAGTATTGTGTGCAGCAATGCCTCCCTCCCGTAGGGGTCACAGTGCAGACACATGGAGACTTTTCCACTTTCTCAAGCTGTGTCCAGAACCTGCGCCGTTATTAGTTTTGGAATTTGTCTTGCTTCATGCAGGAGATTTGGTCGAGGCTGTTCAGAGAATGTCTCTTGCATTTGACCATTCACCCTTGTCAGACTGAGATGGATTTCACTCTAATCTGGATTTAAAACCAATTTGTTCACTACTCAAATTCTCATGATCTAATCAGAGAACCTAGCTGCCGGTAAGGCTTTGACATGTATTTCAGGTGACTTCCTCTCTGCTTTGTGGGGCTGAAACACAAGGACAATAATTGAGATTTGTGTTGAGATGATGGAAACATCCTAAAATGTTACAACTGTGCAACTCAGAAAGCCCTGACAATGCTACGGTCCCTGGGCAGGAGGTGGGCTGTGGGCTGCAGATCCTGGTAAGGGCTGGTGGGGTCTCCCCGACCCAGCTTCGCTGATTTTTTTGTGTGCTATTTGGTATCAAGCAGGACTTTGGTTTTAGTCTGGATATCTGCTAAACCAGTGTTGTCGCTTGATGTAACTATTAAGCAATCCTTAGCTGCTGTAAATCAGCATCACTTCCTTGAAATCAATCTGGCCTTCTACCTCCATAACTCACCTTGGGCATGGTGTCTGGTAAGGACAGGTTATACAAGGCAGGTGTGCTGATCAGTCTGCTTTCCCCAGTTAATGTGTGCTACGCTGACTTATTCAGTGCACCCATAGGCCTGGGGGTTGTCTTCTGTGTCATTGAATGTCAGGGTCAGAAGCCATCGCAAGCTCTGTAATATAATAAAATAATAAACTTTTGTGAGGAGCCCATCACTTGCGTGGATTGATAGAAGGAGAAAGCTTACCCCTGAAGCAACAACTCAACGCCCGGACGTGGAATCAGAGAAAACCCAGCCTGTCTGAAACAATAAAGCTGAAACATCTTGGGTTTTAGCATGATGGCCACAAGAGCTAAACACTGACATCAGCGCCGGGTACATCTCTTGTAGATGGACTCCGCGTTGTAGTGCCTGCAGTCACATGACATGCTCTGCTGTCTTCCCTGCATTTCGTGGAGCAAAGATACGCCCAACAGGGGCATCCACAGCTATGGCCATGTCCGGGGATACATTTCTGAAAAGCACATGGAGGGGCGTTTAGGGTGTGATGCCGTGTGACGGGTGACGGCTGGCAGGGCTCACAGGCTGGGCTGGAGCAAGGCACCACCAGCACTGTTACTAACAATAACCAGATTTACAGAGTCGCCCTCAGAGTGAGCACAATTGCTTAGACCTACTTTGAGCAGAAGGTAGCCAAACTCACCAGAAACTGGCCAAGGGGAGAGTCGCAGCTGCCTGGAAGTCCCTCTGCCCTAATCCTCAGGGGTCAGACTTTGGAGGGGTTGTGGGGAGCGATACTGGAGGATTGTTCTTGAGTAGCCCACAGTGCTTAGGCTCCTGTGATGCTCCTCACAATTTCTCTACGGCAGTGGTCCCCAAACTGTGGGGTGCGCCCTTCTTGGGAGGTACAGAGAAATGTTCAGGGGCGCAGGGCCCAGGCCAGCCTCCACAGGGGGCAGGGAGCGAGTGCCACGCAGCTCCACTGTGCCCCCAGCCCAGCCCTGCCTCCAGCTGCAGCTCCACTCCGCCCTCATTCCCTCTCCACCCCAGGCCAACTCTCCCTCTGGCCCCAGCTCCTCCCCATCCCCAGTTCTGCCCCCAGCTGCGCCTTCAGCCCAAGCTCCTCTGCTGAGCCGACTGTGCAGTAATGGGGTGGGGGGCAGCATGGACAGATTCCGTTACGGTAAGTGGGGAGGGAGGGACAGGAAAGTTTGGGCACCACTGCTCTATGGAATGTGGGACAACCCCGGTGTGGTAACAGGGCCTAGATAGAACAGGGATGAGGGTCACGAGGGCACAGAGGCATACACAGCCCTGCCAATGAACCAGTGTGATGGAGACTCATGAGGTTCCCTGCCCCCATGTAGGCTTGTCCTCTGTAGGGGATCATATGGCCTTTAACGACTGCCACAGCATCTGGGATTTTTGTGAGGGGTTGTCAGCTGTTCTCAAACCCACTGTCTTCCGTTCCTGGAGGCTCCCTAGGGCACTGTGCAGTTCTCTAACTACACTCTGAAGCTCTTGTTTGTAGAGGCAGTTAGAGGGGATCGGTCCAATAGAAAATAATGCCCCAAACAGCTGGCCCACACAGTACCTACATGAGCCTTTAATGCTACAAGCATGACATTATTTTGTCCAAGTTTCACCCCAGTAGCACCAGGTCTTGTGCTGAAGCCTTGCCGTGATTTCAAGAAGCAATTAGTACTGTCTTAGTACTGTCCATTAAGCACTTACTACTGTCCGTTGAGAGCTTTTTCATTAGAATGAAAAATGGCTTCATTTCTATGCCCTGTGTGCCCAGAGGAGGCCTTCCAGGTTTGATATTAAAGAAGTGAGGGTGCAGTGACAGCTGCAATAATTGCTGATTATACGTGGTTATGAGGTTTTGTGATAAGGCCAAAAATTGACATCTAGATTCCAAGCTCCCTAAAGTTCCAGGGCAAGGAGGTCCCTAGGCCCGGTTCTGATGTTGTCTGTGCAGTGAGTGAAGGATGCCAGTGGATGGCAGAATAACCCATCTGTGAGCACAGTTAGCCCGCGCGAAGGGGTAAAGGTGTAGTGTGATGTAAGAGGAATAGCGAAGGCATAGTCATGGTTCTCTCTGAACCTGCTGTGGTGTAGATTTGAAGCCAAAGGAAAGTCTCTGCACTTTCTTTTAAATTCCTGTGCTGCTGACACCCCAAACAGAGATCAGTGGATATTTGGTAGCAGTTACAGTGTCAGGGTAAACTTTCTCCAAGGAGCTTTCAGCAGCTGCCTGCTCTCATTCAGCAGTCAAAGTGATCTGGGCCTCGTCTGAGATAAAAACTATCCTTCCTTCTTATGCAGAATTTAAAAAGGGAGCTTTGATTTTGCATTTAAACAAAGCGCTATTGGCTTAAGGAGTCAGATCTGAGGGCTGGTATATTGACAACTATTAATGTTTTTTTATGCTCATTAATCCTTGGTGTACATGTTTTACACGCGGAGCTTTCACAGATGGCTGTCTCTGGGTGCAGTATACAGCCATGTTGTCCCAGGGTATTAGTGAGACCAGGTGGGGAGGTAATATCTTTCATTGGAGCAGCTTCTGTTGGGGAAAGGTACCAGCTTTTGAGGTCTGTGTGTTACCTCACCTACCTTGTCTCTCGAGCAGTTGCCTGATAGTTCATGAAAGCTCCAAAGGAACTGTCATGTTTTAAGTAACATGTCTAAAAAACAGATGTGACCTTCCTTATGTAACCATGACGACCTATAGCATCAGCAAGTAATTGGGGTTGACGAGGTGGAATGACAGAACCTCTAATTCGGGAGCTTTTGCAAGTATTCAGCTGCTGCAGCTGAGGACAGAGAAATCCTCTTCTGCGTTGGAGGGAGAAAAGAAATACAGCTCATGACATCTCAGCAGATTACTATTTTCACCCCTTATCCAATCTTACCATTGTCCCCTTGTTATTTGCTGAGATAATAACAAGTTGTTGGTGATGCACTGAATGAATGATATGCTATTTATTTAATTAGTTCTAAAGATTTCAAAGCCAGCTTATCCCGGGCTGCATTACATTTTCTGCTTGTGTGACATGGCGTTTGAGCAGTCAGATGTTTTCTGTGATTCGTCATCTTAGGAGTTATGGGCTGTGCTGACTGCTTAGGACTCAAACCTGATTGACCTGGGCTCAGCAAGTATGCATGGCAAAGTTGGCTGCACATCCCCTTTACGGACTTCTCCCTGATCCTGGGACAAGGACCTCAGAGCTGCTGGAATTTGTACAATGTTGGCTGGGAATCACAAGAGCATGAACCATCCAGCTGTTACCCCACTAATATGAACAGATTGTATTGGGGCCCAGGGTCTGAGTCAATGTGCTGTGTCCTTTATACAGGTCTAGGTAGACCTTGCTAATGAGCATGTCTTACCGATGTTGTTTTCCGTTTAATATTTGTCATTTTGATCATAAGAACGGCCATACTGGGTCAGGACAATGATCCATCTAGCCCAGGATTCTGCCTTCCAGCAATGGCTGTTGCCAAATGCTTCAGAAGCAATTAACACAACAGGGCCATTATCTAGTGATCCATCCTCTGTCGTCCAGTCCCAGCTTCTGACAGTCAGAGGCTGGTGACATCCAGAGTATGGGGTTTCATCCCTGACCATCTTGGCTAATAGTGGTCCTTTCCCTGATTCTTTGTGGCAGCATACCATTCAAGGACAAGACAGAATTTGTGCCTTGGGGAAGTTTTTAACCTAAGCTGGTAGAAATAAGCTTAGAGGGGCTTTCATGCGGGTCTCCACATCTGTATCCCAGAGTTCAGAGTGGGAAGGGAACCCTGACAGGGGGTCTGTCTGGATATGAGCAGAAAGGAGAGGAATGGCTCCAGACAGCCACCTAACAGCAAACACTGAAGAGTTGTTCAGGGACAAATTGAAACCACAGGCTAAAATCATGTCCCAGTACATCGCTTTAAAACATATACAAAAAATTTAAATGGTGACCACTCAAGAATTGTTCTTGAGAGGTCAAAAGGGGGACAAAGTAGATAAATCTCTGTATTATGCATTTGTGTATAACTTTTATATGACTTTTGTGTTGTGCCTTTTCATATAACCTTGTCTTAGAAACTCTGTGTTGAACTTTGGTAATATGTTATAGCCCCTAAAGTAGTATAATTAAGGTAAAAGAAAAATGTCTTTTTGCTAGGAGTAGGATAAGATCTTCCCCCCCTCACTTTGTAATCAATTGCCCTGTTGAATGAATAAAGTGTGAATGAGGAAGGCGAGAAAGGCAGGCACCTCCAGACAGCTGCAAAGGTTGGAGAGGGAATGAGAGCCAGATCAAGGACAATCAAACTTGTCAAGCGGGCTGACTAAGGAAGAACAGACATATTGACGCCTCGGGGGGCTGGCAGCCAGCACCTTCTTGTGGGGCCCCCCACCCCTCTTTGCAGCATTGGAACAACACCCAGAGAGAAGCAGCACAAAGGAGCAACGGACACAGATCCAGATTTTGCATCGGGCATAGATTTGCACAAGAGGGAAGCTGCTATAAAAGTGACGTGTCTTGCAGAGGACCCCGGGTCTCGTCTTGTCAACATCGGAGCATAGATCCGGATCTGCAAAAGCCTGGCTCCACCCCTCCCCCATCTAACTCACCTGGCCAGTGAAGTTAAGGGGAGCAACTCGGTAACAACAGCAAGACGGAGTAAAAAGTGTGTGTATGTGTATGTGAGTGCGTGAGTGTGATATATGCCATATGCATATGATACAGTGTTGATTATTGCATGTATTACTAATAAATGTGGCATTTTGCCTTATTCCCCCTAAAAAGATCCTGTACAGTACTTTAAGTACAACATCTCCATTTGTCTTTTTGGTCAGGTGCCAACTAGGTTATATAAACTTCCTAATCCCTTACAGGTAAACCGTCTGGCCAGGAGGGATTTTATATTACTGCATACATAAAGGTTGTTACTTTTCCCTTTATATTTATGACACACATTCCCCAAATCAATTCGTACAGCAAACCCCATCCTGGTAGCTAGGCCAACACACCCCGCTCAGACGTGTACAGGGCAACTCCTTGTTTGCCAGAGCATTTCCACGGTGCCAGCACTATCATAAGCAATTTCAGTGTGTCAGTGACATCTGTAATACAGACAGATGATCAGAAATTCCAGTCCTTTAAACTCCTCCACAAACCCCTTTCCCCCAGATTCCTACTCTCAATATTTCTCTCTGCTAACCTGCCATCGCTAATCCCTCATTTCTATCCTGTACTAGCAGCCTAAACGACAAAAACTGCCCTGTGCCTGCGATCTACCCCACCAACCTCAGCATCTGCCTACATCTGTCAGCATTCGTTATCGTTAATGCTACGATTTTGTCACTGATATTTTTAGTAACAGTCAAGGACAGGTCATGGGCAGTATTGAAAAATTCATGGAAGCCCATGCCCTGCCTCTGACTTACTAAAAATATCTGTGACAAAATGAGGGGCCTGGGCAGCTGTGGGGAGCTGGGAGCTTCAGGGTCCCCCTCCTCTGGTGGCTCCAAGCTGAGGGGGTCCCCCCGCCTCCCATGGCTGCTGGGAGCTCCAGGGGTCCCTCCTACGGCTTGTGGTGGCCAGGAGCTGGGGACGGTCTGCCTGCTGCCTGTGTTCAAAGAATAGCGCAGAAGTAAACTGGAGCCACGTTGTCAGAACGTTCCAGAACTCTGTCTGATTTTCACCAAACATCCCAGCAAAGCTGTGCCTTGAGCTGACCTGCGACATGCCAGATTCCCGTCAGGTCAGGGTCTTTTCAGAGAAGTTAAGGCCAGCGTTCCCGGTGACTTTTTACATCCAGGTGCGGAATGAATGTTGCTATGTGCACCAATATGGAGGTGATGTGGGGCCGAAGGGTGCGGAGTATGGGAGGGGGCTCGGCTGGGGCACAGGGTTGGGGTGCAGGGGGTGCGGGCTCTGGGATGAGGCTGGGGATAGGTGGTTTGGGGTGCAGTAGGGGGCTCCGCAGGGCAGAGGGGTGGGGAGGTGAGGGCTCTGGCTGGTTTAGGGTCTGCAGTGGGGCCGGGGATAGGGGGTTTGTAGTAGGGTCTCCACAGAGCAGAGGGTTGAGGAGGGGAGAGAGGGCTCTGGGGTGAGGCCCGGGATGAGGGGTTTGGGGTATGGGGGGGCTCCGCAAGGCAGAGGGTTGGGGTGCAGGAGGGGGTGAGGGCTCTGGCTGGTGGGGCAGACTCTGGGGTGTGGCTGGGGATGAGGACTTTGGGGTGCAGGCTGCGATGGGGAGAGTGGTCTCCCTCCAGCCCTCTCTCGCTGCAGCAGTCCGGGGCTGGGGGAGAGGCATCTCTCCCCGCTGCGCGCCTGCGTGGCCCTTAATAGCCTGCTGCACGGCCGCACAACGTAGAGGGACCTTCGGTTGGGGTGTGGGTTGAAAATCCATTTTACAAAAGTGAGCCCTTCAGTCTTACCTGCACGGTGCCTGCGGCTGGCCATAATATTTTAAAAAGTTGGCGCATGTTTTTTTCCACAATTAATGTTGCCTTCACTAGAGCCTCAACATTCTGATTGAGTTAAACTGCTGACTCGCACTGTCCGGGACGTTAGTTATTGCTTTGAAAAGTGTCTTGATGCTGCTCAGTTCTGCACAACCAACAATTTAAGGTAAATCAATAGTCCCACAGCTGGGAGTTGTGTTGTATTTTCTGCTCACAAATTCTGCTGGACCAGTCATGTTTTCTGTGCTCCTGCAGATTCCTGTCGATAGGCAGGATGTCATGGTCTAAATAAAGCTGTCAGGAACTGTTCTGTTGGCATAATTTAAGAGGGAAGATTCATTACCCCACCTTATTCAGGACTGAGTGTTGCTACTGATGTGGAAACTTTGCCGGCGCTGCAACGTTTTGATGAGATCTTATTGTGTTCCAGGATGTGTCAGGAAATGCGGCATTTTTGGCCTTCACTCCCTTTGGTTTTGTTGTTCTGCAGGGAAACAAGAGAATTCACTTCATCAAATGGTGAGTTCCCCCAATTTCAACCTGTTCTAGTGTTTAAAATGCTTTTCTCAAGCACTGGTAACTCACTATATTACTTTTCTTGATTGCAAGAATAAGAAATGTCTCCAAAGGACAAGGGTCAGGCATTGCTTTAGCCAGGTTTCCTCGACCATTGCAGTAAATAGTAGGAGTGGTACTTGAGGGGTAGGGTTAGATTTTGAAAAGCGCTCCACATTGACCTAACTTTCCTCCCATAGACATCAATGGGAAAACGCCTATTGACAAAAATGGAAGCAGAGTTAAGCTAATACCAAGTGCACTTGAAACTCCCATTCACGGTGTCTTCTGTGAAGACGTTAATATTCACTGGGGAGTAAAAAAGCTACGTGTCCAATAAACGGCACTGACAGGCGGGATTGTTCTGGGGGTCCGTAAGCCTCTGACTGCCAGAAGCCGGGACTGGACAATGAGATGGATCACTCGACGATTGCCCTGTTCTGTTCATTCCCTCTGGGGCACCTGGCACTGGCCAGTCAGTAGACAGGACACTTTAGTGGACTTGATGGACCTTTTGGTTCTCATGTTCTTACATTGTTCTTGCGAAGAATAGTGACTTTACCCCCGGGTTAGCTGCTGTTCGCAATTTCATTTGTTAAAAACGTATTTAGAAATATTTATATTAATTGAACCAGATTCCAATCTCAGTGATACTTGTGTCAATTAGAATAACTCCTTTGAAATCTGGAGTCACTCCAGCTTTACCACAGTGTCACTGAGAGCGGACGGTCTCCAAGACCCCCTTATGTGAAGGGTTAGTGGGCAGGTGAGGACGGGTCATGAGTGTTAGTTGCATGTTCACTCCAAGCACAGTAACAAGCCACCTGTCTTTGAATGTGTTAATAATTAGGAAGAGACTAAACAGACTTCTCCTCCTTTCTCACCGATGGAGGTTTGAGGGGTGGCTTGTCCGGCAGTAGTCACGGGGATCTGGCTGTCTCTTGAGTGAGGGAGGTCACGTTTTGGGCCTAGACTGCTTGCAGAGACCCGTAAGCTTGTCTCACCTCCACCTTCCTGCTTTCTCTCTCAACCCCTTAATGCTTCTTCCCATGAAAATGTCTGTCTCATACACCACTGTACTTTCTGCTTCGATGGCCTGATAGGCACTGTCCCATTTGTTTAATATTCTCTGGGTCATCTCCAATCACAGGCACTAACGTGTGTCTTGACCCTGGCATCTCATCAATTGGCCTATTCTGCCCATTTGATATGTAAGACGTGCAGCTTCGTAACAGCCTGTGGAAGGTGTTTCTATCAGGGGACAATTTACAGCCAGGTCCATATACAGGCCCTTACTTTCCAGTGTGAATGAGTCCATGTTACTGCACCCTCAATGTGTGCAATGGGCCAAAATTCTCCTCAAGGCAGAGGGCCTGCCCTTCATACCACTGGAACCAGCCTCCCATAGGATCTTCGAGGAAATCCTGCATTTCCCTTTGCAGCCTGGGTAGCAGAACTGATGCTTTTCCGCTGGGCATTTGGCCGGCTGAGCAGGTTTTAGAATGCGGCTCAGAGGGAGCAGAGTCCCCTGCACTGGGCTGGAGGATTTGCTGCTATGCAGGGGCCTCTGGGACATTCCCAAATGAAGGGTACGTCTACACTACCCGCTGGATCTAGACGTGATAAATTGATCCCTGAACATGTTCCCCATTGACTCTGGAACTCCATCTCCACAAGAGGAGGAGGCGGAGTCGACTGGGGAGCGGCAGCGGTCGACTCGCTGCTGTGTGGACAGCCAGGTAAGTCGACCTAAGATACTTCGACTCCAGCTACGCTATTTGTGTAGCTGAAGTTGTGTCTCTTAGGTTGACTCTCCCCCCACCCCCCGAGTGTAGACCAGCCCTAAGTGAGAATCTAATGCTGGGGCAGAGGAGTTCTTCTCACTTGCCCTGGCATAGACTCCCGAGTGGTCAGCTGAGCGGCTCCTGCTGGGGAGAAGGTTTGTCCTTTGCTGGGCAATTGAACTGGGGCTCGAGAGGCAGATTTTTAAAGGCATTTAGTAATGTAAGGATGCAGCTAGACACCTCCTGGGATTTTCTGGCTGGGGTGAATTTCACACATACACATGCAAGAAAGAGAAACACATTTGGGATGCTGCCAAACGGAACCTCATCAGGAACAAAGGTCATCTCCTCACATCCATAAACCCCAGTGCTTGTGAGCCCAATTGCACTAGTATTTTGTGCACAATTCCTGACTACTCATGCGATGAACTAACTGCAAGGTGTTCTGGTGGTGACCAGACACCTCTGCAGTGGGATGGTGAGTTGACCATGTTCACACTGCACTTTGCACATGGGAAGCACTTGATATCATCCTTACTGTCCTCTTATTTGGTGTATGTATAAAATTTGAGTGTATTTCTTAATAATAATGTCATGCTGTTTTATTGAGGCTCAGTACGGCCTCTTCAGTGATTACAAATTCACATGATTTAAAAGTAACAATAAATCTAATAGGAAGCCCATTGCACCGTGTTTACATTATATGGAGTAGGCTAAATTCAGACATAAATTACAGTGTGCACGCCATGGACCGCGTCTGGGTGGTGTGCGTATCGTAGACACATTCAAACTCTCCCTTCCCCATTCTCTGTCTTGTAAAAAGATCATAGTAACTGTTTGTCAGCTGCTTCAATCGACTGGTGGCAGATTAGGAGGCTGGATCAATATATTTATGGGTCTGTGGTTATGGGATTGTTCAAAGGTGCCTGTAATAATGATGTGCTGGGTTTGACTGCATGGGACTCATGCTCACTGAATGTTCAGCCTGGGATCTGGGCACGTCTCTTTCTGATAGGTTTTGCTTCCCCCTTTCACTCCCCCCCTCAGGAGAGTTTGTATAACTTGCTCTTTTCATCCACCCACAAAGAGAAATACGAGTATTTCCCCTGCCTAGAGTCATGGCATATTTTAGTGTGTGGTCCAGAGCAGCTCTCCAATATGTGCCATGGTACACAGGGCATGTGAGGACAGGACATGGGAATCTAAGTGAAATGAATTTACCAGTTAACTCTTAGTTGTAAATTCCTTTTGGACTGTCCCTCCCTTTAGTCTGAGGAGTTGATCCTGTTCCACTTCGGCCCCACTGCTGAAACCCTGTCTGAAGAACCCATTCAAAGCGTTGTTTTAAAGAGGTTTGAGCTAAGTAGGCTTAGTGATGGCTTGGCCACTGCGCATGAATGCGGCCAAACTGTAACTCAACAGAGGCTACATTGTGGTGCCCGACTTTATTTAAACCCACATTGGCTCCAAGTACCCTGGCCTGGAATTAACGTTATGGGGGTTCAACTGGTTAATCAAAGTTGGTTCCCAACCTGCTAATGAGAGCCAGGGCACTTCCGGGCATCCTGAACTTGTCTGTTGTTAATGAAAACAGGGACAGTCTTTTTAGCCTTTCCTTTATAAGAACTTTTCTTAAACTCTGGGTTCATCGTATTTGGTTAGGATCTTTCTGCAGAGCTGCCCGGTGTTGTTGATGGGCTGTAAGCTTACACTGTGGCTGGTCTCAAAAATGTGGCTTCCTGCCAGCTTAACCTTTTAGATACTGTGGAGATCTACAGGGCTTATCCTGCATTTCTTGCACATGGAGCATTTCCATTGATTTCAAGGGGCATTGTGGATGCAGGATTGGGTTCATGCAGTGTGCACGGGTGGGTTTTCAAAGATGCCAGCAATCGATGACTCCCTCAAATTGCGTGTGTATTTTCTGTATTTGCAAAGCCCTATTTTAGCACATGCAGAGAGCTGGCTGCACACACAAACCCTTGTAACGACGTTTGTGAATGCACGGTTCGGCATGCAGTTATCCGGGTTGTGCACATAAATGGGTTTGCTGGTGCAAAGGGCACATTTTGCCTGGTTGGCCTGTTGCATGAGCTATTGGAAGTGTGTCACAAACACAGAATATTCGTGCTCTTAAGCATTAATTGGCAAGCAGTCTGGAAAATGGCATAAACAGAAATGAAAATGCAATGTCCATGCAAACCCCACCTACCTCACAGAGCCACAAAGTATCTGTTACCGAGGAAGTCTCTTGGCAGATGGATATTTCTGCTACACAAAAAGAGAAAGTCCTCTCAAATATTGTCAGTAAGTTAACTCTAGGCCTCTGAACTCTGCCCGTTCCAGGGCAATGG
The DNA here is from genome assembly GCA_007922305.1 of Dermatemys mawii. Taxonomy (NCBI): domain Eukaryota; kingdom Metazoa; phylum Chordata; order Testudines; family Dermatemydidae; genus Dermatemys; species Dermatemys mawii. The sequence continues at coordinate 1,359,256 of ML677366.1, read as the reverse complement.
TATTTTCCTTTGAAAGGATGACTAAAACCAGACGCAATGTTCTAGCTAAGATCTAACCCATGCAATGTACAGTTACAGTATCACTTCTCTTGCTTTGTATTCTATCCCACTGTTGATGCATCCCAGTATCCTGTTTGCCTTTTTTACTGCAGCCACACACTGGGCTGATGGCTTCAAGGATTTTTCTACAATAACCCCTAAACCCCTTTCCTGGTCAGTACGCTGCATGACTGTTCCATGTAATATGTACTCTCGATATTTGGTTTGTTGCCCCAGACGTATTATTTTTTACATTTGTCTACATTAAACTGCATTGTCCATGTATTGGCCCAGTCACCTGAAAGATTCCCCAAACCCTCTGAATCTGGTTGCATTGTTCCTCATTCTTCGCTGTATATCAGATTTTGGCCTCATCAGCTCAGTGTGGTATCTTACATTTGATATTTTCATCCAGAGAATGCACATATATAAGCAAAGTTCTCAGACGACTCCTGGACATTCCCCTGCGAATCACATTCCATCTCGAGACGTTCCCCCTTCCAGCCACTGTCTCTGAGCCAGGAGTCCTCTTATCGCTATGTTACACTTGGGACGAACTGAAAAATATGGCTTTGAGACTGTTCCAACTACTCTTCTGAAAATAGTCTATTGATTGAGTTTGCGTTTCATACAAACAATTTGGCTTAATTTGTGCATATTACCGAATCCAATTCCACTGTTTGTGGGTTCTGCATTAATGACAGTGATATGGGTGATGAGCAACATGTCTGTTACATACGTGGTTTTGTAATTTTAGGAACGAGGTAGCCAAAATGAAATTCGAAGGAAAGACTTTCTGTTTATATGTAAGTCAGAAAGAGGTGAGTGGATTTTCTCCTCGTTTCAGGGCTCACTAGGTACAGATTTTATTTCTGCCTCTAATATTAAACATTTGCTATTGTGTCTGGTAGAAAAAATAAACACAGCTCCAGAAGTCTGTTATTGAACTAAGAAGCTGCACTTTATCGTGGAATCAGAGAAGTGTAGGACTGTCCGGGGACCTGAATAGGTCATCTAGTTCAATCCCCTGCACTCAAGGCAGAGCAAAGTAATAACTACTTCATTTCTGCTTTGCAGCCTTCTTCTGTAATCACAGTTAGGGTCCGATCTCTGTTGGCTCCAAGGAAAGCAGGACCCAGCCCTTAGAAAATAAAAAGGAAGGATATGAGACACATTTTAAAAATGTACCCAGATCTGGCAGTGGCAAACAAAATGGTCTTTCGGACCAATGATAGCTCTTTGACATTCAGTTGTACGTGTTCTGGGTTCCAAACCAATGCAGTCACGTGCCAATCCTTTATTGGTAGGGCATCTATACAAGGGTCAGAACATTCAGGTATCTTTTAGGTATCAGTTCAATATCTATGTCCTCTGCTCAGGACAGGGCTTCGCACTGCATTTTGGGGCATTATTTCTCAGGTCCACGTGTTATCCCTGCCCATCCCAGTCAGACCTGGTTATCTAAATGAGTGTGCACACTTTGATTTTGAAATGGGTTAAGTACAGTACAGCACATGAGATTTAGTTAGCTAATCCCTCTGAATTTTTAAAATGTATATTTTTGAATACTCAGGACTACGGATGAACCAAGCATCAGTTAACTGGTTCTTTACCAGTGGAAATCAGACATATTTCCAGTAGGGTCAGTCAGTCAGATACATTCTTCCATGTTTTGTGGCGATTCTTGAAAGTTTGCTGTGTAATAAATGACCTGTTTTAGTTTCAGCTGCCATGCAGATTGTAAATATGCTGCCTGCTAACCACACTCAGTTCTTTCCATGTGAAATTTTTTGTAGGAAAAGAAAATTGCTCTTACTTATTTTGCTCCAACACCAGAAGCGTGCAAGCATCTCTGGAAATGTGGGATAGAAAACCAAGCTTTTTACAAGTAAGTACAAAGATTACTAGGAGTTTTTAATTTTTTTTCGTACTGTACATTTTCTATGGGCAGGTACAACCCCACATAGCAACAGACCTTGTATGAGCATGCGATTATAGCATCAAGGTAGCACAGAATCCAATCCAGATCCAAACCAGCTCCTTCCATGCCTCCATCCAGGTCACTCTCTTCCCTCTGCTAAGTCCTGGAGGAAAGGAGTCTTGCTGTGCTGGATCTTAGCAGATCTCAGGGGTTTTTCCATAGCTGTGACTTTTTTTTATGTGGATGGGTGGTTAGCCTGATGCACAACCATAGGTCCATGGCTCCTTATTCAATACATTTGGAACAGCCCATACTGTGTATGGGGATCCCACATCCACCCATTGAGGAGCACGCTGAAAACTCAGCATGCCCCAGGCAAAAAACTGTATTCTTGGACAAGCTTTAGACCTGGTGGAGGACAGACAAGGGGAGGACAACAGGTGACATATACGAATACCACGTTGCTGTCATGGAAATAGACTGTAATGGAGCAAGAAATGAGCTCCACAGAGCAGACTACAGAGCACTGGGGTAGTCCATCTCCCATTGCTCAATTGTACATGATTATCTCAGGACTCAAGAGTTTGTCACTAGTCTATCCCAAAGAGAGTTTCTGAAATCGCTTTGGGATGGACTGGACAGCTGTTGGAAGAACAAGGGATCGTACTGTGTTGGCTTTCTTGGGTGAATTCAAAAATGTTCAGTCTACAACCTTTCAGTAATCCTTGAAGAATTACAGTCCTGTGACATAAATGTATGGTGCTTTACCACCAAATTCAGAACACAGCAGATAGACGTTCCTTGTTTCCAAAAGGGAGAGGGAGATCACCTGTTAGGGGTTGAAAAGTGGGGAAGCCTTTAGGATAGAAATTGTTGCACCTTTACAAAGCTGGAACTCTCTGGGATGCTGGTTTGGGAAAACAGGTCAGTTTTCTGTTCCTTGTTTTGATTAATTAGTTTGATCTTGAAAGAGTCAGGGTATAAAAGAAGTCACTTATCTAGAAACCAGTAAGACATCAGATGGAACATCTTGGTTTCACCACACTGCTTTTTGTTTTACTTAAAAATAGACTGCTTTGTGCTTTGTAATGAGTTTTATTGTAATCAGTGAGATGTAAGATAAAGTGTACTGTATTCTCTTTGGGAATACTGCAATCAGCAGCTGCAATCAGGAGGTTTCATTTCTCATTATATGAACATGAAATGAAATTATTAGTCGTAACAAAAACTTGTAATCTAGCAATGTTGGTGAGTTACTGGTGGATTATGTGCCCGTTAAAACGGACCGTGGTCTCATTCACGCTGCAGTGTGTGTTTACTGCTCACGGGGGGTAATGCTGGATTCTCCTGGGATAACTCGGAAGCAAGTGGATGTCATCCCTCAGGACTTTTGATGTATTTCTGACCAAAGTATTCGTGCTGCCTCCAGGTAGTGCATGATCAGAGTACTCAGCACCCTCCCAAGCAGAGGTTCTGGTCAGTATCGTAATACACTGGGTAGTTTCAGCCCACGCAGAAACCAAGCACTGAATCCTGTTAATCATCTTCTGGGATGCAGAGTTCTTGGCTTGGCCTGATGATGAAGTGGGATGCCTGTGTTCACTGTGTCCTGCCGTATCTGTGACTGCACAGCGGGGCAGAATGCCACCAGTGGACAGCCTGGAGCACCCCAGATTCCTACATCACCCTCCACGTCTCCCTCCTCTGAGCGCTCATTGCGCTGGAGAGGCTGTCCAAGCCCCGGTGCTCTTTCAAAGGGCTGCACTGTGGTTAAAGAGCAGCTCATTGTAATCGGCCTTTTCAGGTACTTGGGTAGAGTTCAGGAAGTGTCTGTCTGGTTTTGGCAGGTCACCAAGGGAGGTGCAGTATTAATGATTTGGAGGCTGTGAATAGATATAATTAGAATGCGAGCTCTTAGCAGTCCTTTCCATGCTGCACGACCGTCCTGTGTAAGCACTTCTCTCATCTCAGTGTGTTGTAGATCTCAGAGGGCGACTCTCTGAATTCTGTCCCATTACTGTTCTCAGTCAGGGGCAGACTCGTACGCACGGCTGCTGCTGAAAGTTACATCAGGTCAGATCTGTGAGACCAATCTGAGACGGGGAGACTGAAAGGAACGTGGCTGCCAGAGGCCTGGCTCTGCCTCCACCCTCTCCCTCATTAGCTGCTGCTGCAGGAGGATAAACCACAACTAGCGGGAGCTGTTTCTGGAGCTGTTAGGGTGCCTGGCAGAAAGACGGGGTGTGTGGGCTCCCTGCAGAGCGACACGGCCTTGCCCCATCTCTAGTTCCCGTTTTCTTCCAAGCGGATTGGAGGCAAGAGGCAGCATCCGCGGCCACCTCAGCTGAGGGGCTCACCCTGCCCGTCTTTCTGCCAGGCACGCTGCTTGCTGTCACAAGCCGTCCCGTTAACCTACGTTGGTTGGAGGAGGACCTCCGGGGTTAATGGGACTATTCAGAGCAGGCAGGCGCAGCGGTATGCTTGGGGTTTGCAGGATGGGGGTGAGACGCTGGGTTTGAGGGCAGGCACCAGAGCGATGAGGTTCTTAAACGCCACCTTGAACGGTGCAGCTGTCGTGCGATCGTCTGTTCCTGGGAGATTTCTGCCATCTTGGGCTGGCCACGTGCTCTCTCCGGTCGGAATCAGACGCCTCCCACCTCTGGATCTGCACCAGAACCAAACCTGTAGGGATGGGATGGAACCTGGAATTCGTATTCCTGACGGGCTGAGGAGGGAGGGTTGGAGTTAAGTGTCCAGGTCAGGGCTGCTCCTGATAGTAACTGGAGCTGGTTCAAAAATGGATTTCAAACATTCTATGAAAATTGGTTGGAAGAAAAGGACGAGAAATGTGATGTCCATGAATTTTTTCATGCAGTTCTGGTTCTTTTGTCAAATCTCAATGTTTGTTCGGTTGCTGAAAACAACATTTTCCATTTGTGATGGACAAAGCCTGAAAAACATAACCAACCACCTGCTTCTGTCACTGAAAAGGTGGAAGACACCCCCCTCCAAGGAAAGAAGTTTTGACTACGAAGGTTCAGTCAGCTCCAGTTATGAGTAGAGTAAAAACAGCTGTTCCCCCAGGGAAGGGGGAGGGTTCTCCTGTGGCCGGCTCGGACCAGGACACACAGTGCCATGGGGACCCGGAGCAGGCAGCCGTCTGACGACATGTTTGAGCCACCCTCTTCCACTGGGTGTGGCTGTTATGTGCTTGGGCAAGCAGAACTCCCTGTCACTAGCGCAGGTTCGACACCCCCCCCCCACCCCGTTGTTAGCAGCTTTCCCAGCCCAATCGGGCCCATGTCATCCTTACGCCCCTCAGAAGTTACCTTCATTGTGCGCTGTTCTGGTGAGCAGCTGCGGCAGGGACTGCATTGCCGTGGTGTGAAGACAGTCCGGTCACACTGCGCTCGCGTGACTGTGTTGGACGTACCGCACGGTGGGGCTGCAGTGACCCCACAGGCTCTCTGGAGTGGCAGCATTGCTGGGGCTTGGGTTACATGCTTACCATTCAGAGCTGTGTTGAGGATGAGGGCTGGCTGTTTTCCCCATAGCTCAGAGCTAAGCCCTGTTTCACAGGTGGCCCAGCGGTTTGCCATCGGTTCCATGCTCCAGCAGCCCTGGGATATGGGGAGGGAGCCGCTCTGAGTGAGGAGAGCAGACTGGCACATCTCGAGCTGTGTTTACAAGTAACGTGGGGTGTTCCTGTCTATTGGAGTGCCTACTCCTGAGAGGGCCTGTGCTCAGAACCGCTCCCTGGTCGATGGCTGTTGGTGTTGTCCAGATCCTAACAGCCTCGCTGATGGCCTAGGTGGATTTTTTTGAGTTCTTCAGCATCCCGTTCTCTGCTGCCACCTGAGTTTGGAAGCCAAGAATGTGTGGCAGGGTCCACAGAGGGGAAGGCGCTGTCTGTCCTGGGCTCCGTTTGAGGGGGCGCTGGTCGGTGGTTTAATAGAATCAGCTGTGCCGCAAAGGCCAAGGCCGCTGCTCTTGGTAAAACATGGCCAGCGAGCTGTGTCGCATCCACAGGCACCGACCTGCCGCAGCCCGACCTGTTTGCAGAGGGTTCTGCATGTTCTTGGTGTGTTTCAGGTTGGAGAAGTCAAGCCAGGTCCGCACAGTATCCAGCAGCAACTTGTTCTTTAAAGGAAGCCGGTTCCGATACAGGTAAATAATGACAGTAAGTAGCAGTTACTGGATATATTTTCAGACACTCCTCTGGGTGGTGGATGTAGCAGCTTCTTGACTGCATTAATACAAGACTTTTCTGAAGGTCTTACTGAAAAGACACTCCTTTGTTGCCGGAGATTTTTGTATCAAAGCATTTCCAGGTAGCCAAGTAACCATCCTTTCATATTTCCTTGGATTTTGTTTTATTTTGATACATGTTATTCCTAATTTTATCCCTTATGCCCTTCTCACCTCAACAGACCAAAAAGAAAGAGAGAGAGAGAGAGAGAAAAAATTTGCAGCTGATGTTTAAAAATACAAGTGTTGAAACATTCCAGTTCCTAAAAGATGATGATCCTTCCTGCAACTGAAGCAGAAGTGTAGATGCTGAATTTCAGCAGGCTATAATGAGCGATGGAAGTGTGAGAGGCAGCCAAACATTAGAGATTTGTAAAGAGGCTCCAAACATTGTGGAGACATTGGGCCAAATTCTGTTCTCACGCACACGTGCGTCAGTCTGGAGTGGCCTCTGTTGTTTGATGGTCAGAATCCTACACATCAGAGGAGAATTAAATTCCACCCACATGGGAGGTGCCTTTCCAGGGGTGAGACGGACTGTTCGAACAGGACATGACTGAAAGGGTTGCTGCCCTTCTGGAACCCCAAACCTGTTCATTTTTAGCAACTGTCTGTCTTTTCCTCTCCACTGGGAGGCAGTTTGCCCCCAGCGCTCGGTGCCTGGACTGGAGTAGGGGTGGCGTTCTGTTGCAGGATGTACTGTTGTGGAGGGCAAAGGGTTGACTGTTTATCAGAGCAGTAGAAAAGTCTCACAAATAGCCAGAACGCTTTTTCAGTTCTTGCCCGGTTTCTGTTCTTGAACCACTTGCAGTGGGCGAGTTGCAAAAGAAGTGATGGAATCGAGTGCCAAGATCAAGAGGGAACCCCCAGAAATTCACAGGTAAGTCCCATCAGCATCTTCATAGCACGTTCCTGGACACGAGGTGTGTTGATCTACGACAGCTCACCTTGATTCCAGTCCCGCCGGAAGTATCTGCAGATAGTTTTGTTGCTTATTCTTTTCCGACCCGACATCACTGAGTCTCAGATGAGGCCCCAGCACTGCCTGCCAAGGAGAGGTGGTTACCTCTGGGGAGAATTGCTCTGCAAAGGCACTGCTGCTCTGTTACCAGAAGCTCAGCGTGGAGTTTTTGCTCCCAGTCATTCCGTGCTTTTGATGGGGCTGAACAAGCAGCAGTTCTAAGACTTCTGCTGACCCCCGGGCCTGTCCCTCCTGAGCCAGGATTTCTCTGTGCGCTGGGGAGCAGAGCAGTGTGCACTTGGTTTGCTGGGCCTGCAGCGTGAGCCCCAAAGACGTAGTTTTGCACATCTCTGGAAGAGACTCGCGTCCTCCTCAGTTTTGCAGAGAGGTGGTTTTCTGTCCAGTGTGACGCGGGGGGACCCCAGTGTTTGAGGAGAGTGGGGAATAATTACTTGTTTGAAACACCACACTCAGCTCCCAGCATCCAGATCCTGCAGAGCTCAGGAAAGAAGCCAAAAGCTGCACCTGGGCTCTCCACGCCTGGTCTGACCGCTCTCACCAGACTCCTGCACGGCTTGCGAAGGAGAGTGCAGCTGTGCAGGTTGATTAAGTTGCACCCGCCTGGCTCTTCTGCCTCTCGCTTGGTTTCCTTTGACTGACCCTAGAGGTCAGCGTTCATCTCTTTCCCTTTTCTACAGAGCAGGGCTGGTTCCTAGCCGCAGCTGTCCTTCCATCACGCATGGGCCAAGACTCAGCAGTGTCCCCAGGACCCGCAGGAGAGCTGTTCACATCTCCATCATGGAAGGTGAGCTGAGGGCATGGAGAATGCACTCGTGGTGTTCCATTCCCATTCTCCTCCCTCTCAGTGTGCACTGAATGATGTTTCAGCTGGCTTAATGCTCCTTGTCCCCTCCTGAATGGAATCACTGCCACTTAGTGCAGAGAATCCCTGGCTGAGAGCAGAGGTATTCGGCTGCACACTCATTTGTGGGTCACCTCCATTAAGAAATCACCTGGAGTCCAGTGGACGTTTCTGCCTTACCAACCAGCAACGTATGTGCTGATTTCTTCCCCCCTTCTCTGCTCCAGTCACCAGTAAAGGACAGATGTCAGTCAGCAACATGAGACTGTAGCTGCTCATCCACTCAGAACGGCCTGCTCGGGAAGGATCACAGGATCCAGCCAAATAGAGCGATGGGCAGTTCATCTCCATCACCATAACGAGAATAGATCTTAGCAGCTTCTTGGCACTAGTCAAAAGAAGGGGACTCCCAAGCCAGTGAAATGAGCGGGTGGGTGTGGTTAGAGAGAGCTCTATGGACCCCAGAGGCCAGAGATGGGTACAGATTATTTGGAGTAGTTGACTCTAGGGTAATGGGGCTCTTGTCTGTGTAATGACGTATATTGTTAGATACCCAGACGGAGAGCTAGGCACATATATAGTTCTACAGGTATGGCGTACATACATGTATAGACGTATAAATAGACATTGTACCAAATTCCCAGTGGCACAATCTCCTGTTCTGACCTGAGAGCTGTGGACCGGCCTACAGGGCCCATGGTGCATTAGGGAAAAGCACAGGAATGTGGGGCTGGAAAAGACCTCGAGAGCTCACGTAGTTCAGTCCCTGCGCTGAGGCAGAAGCGTGAACCGAGAGCTTCCCTGACAGGTTTGTCCAGCCTCCTCTTAGAAACCCTGCACTGATGGGGCCTCCACAGCCTCCTCACGTAACATGCTCCAGGGCTTAACCATAGTTAGAACGTTCTCCCTAAGAGCCACTCGAAATCTCCTTGCTGTAAACTGAACTGACGACTTCTTGTCCTACCCTCTGTGAATGGGGGGAACAATGAATCGCCATCCTCTTTATAACATATCTGACGACTGTCATCAGCCCCACGCCACCTCAGTCTTGTCTTCTCTAGACTAAACATGCCCAGTACTTTCAACCTTTCCTCATCGGTCGTGTTCTCTAAACCTCTCGTTATTTTCGTTGCTCTCCTCTGGACTCTCCAATTAGGTAGTTTGGGGAAGCTGACATGGGAGTTTGAAAGGAGTTTTTGTATATGCTGAATGCCCCTGCGCCTGAGATATCTGGGGCATTGGTTAAATGGAAACGTATTTCATTAGTCACTAAGAAAATATTTACAAGTCACTTACGAGGAAAAAAATGGTTTTAGTCATTAGCTCCCACAGAACTCATCGGGCTCTTGTTTACTGACAGGATTGTGGCTTTGTAGCAAGTCTGCACAGCAGAGGATAGATGAAATGTGTAGCAGAGTTGTTCCCTTTAGTTTATGGCAGTGCATTTAGCTGGAAGTACCTGGAAGTACCTGAGGCCTGGGTTTTAATGACACTCACTTAGAATTAACTCAGAATTCTCCCTAGGACTGAGTTTATAGCTTATTATAAGCAAAGTTGAGTGAACAGTTCATAGCCAGTAATATGGCCAACTCATTTAGCTGCTTCTCTTTGTGATTTTCGGTGAGCAGCTTTCAGATTTCTCCGATAAATTTGCTATTTGAGATTATCTGTCAGAAACTTTCTACAAATGATTCTTAGCCTGTCGGTGGTTCACGAGAAGTTTATTGAGCATATTTGCTATTCAAAATGTTTTTGTTAGTTTTGATTGGACATGGAGATCACATGATTGTGTCCTGGCCTCTGATTGGATGCAGATGATTCTTAGAATCAGGTTTCCATTGTGGTTCCTCACTTGTATTAGTTAAAAGGCACTTTCGATACATAGTCCCTAACATTCCTCTAAAATCACCGTGTCCCTGAACATTCCTGCAGGAAAACTCATTCACTAGAATATTTGAGGAACGCGAATGGAAGAGCAGGAGGAACACGGCCCAAGCAATTTGAATTGGTATTTGATTAAATATTTGCAGAAATGTTTCTGATGTTTCCTCTGCACTGGGATTATAATCAGAGCATTGGAAAGTTAGAATTGTCACTGAGGCATTAGCTAGTCTCGTCTCATAGGGAAGAGCGGTATCAGGAAAAACAACTTTCATTGTATAGACTCAGGACTTACGATAGCAATAGGAACCGCTACAGCAGCCGCTTCACTGAGGGGTATTTTCTTGTACCATGCAACCTGATCTGAAAGATGGGGGCTGGAGGCGTTGTTGAAGTAACATATCCCGGGTTTTTCTAGAGACTTGTTTAATGGCTCCCACGGTTGCTTGGCTTGGTTAGAGGCTGTCGTGGCATAAGATTCCAGTGCAGGCTGAGCTGAACCAGCACAGAAGAGCAGAGTGGGATTTCTTCGGAACTGGGTTTCCCTGGATTTACTGTGTATCAAATTGCAGTGGATGCTGTGTTACGTTAAGCCCTGTAACTCGGAGAGGCGGGGTCTGGGCCCTGCAGCGCCCCCTGCTGCTCCTGGACTCATAGCTTTTGAGCGCACACTCCGCTCTCGGAGGAGGTTTAGGGATGTACCTGAAAGGAGACTGTGCTTATGGTCTAGCCCCGGCCCTGGGCGCAGGGGCCCAGCGATACCAGCCTAGTGTGCGGACGTCCAGCACCACCTGCCGCCCCTGTGTTGGCATTTCACACTCGGATCAAAGGGCCGTGACTTCCTGTCTTTGGGGTGAGAGACTCAAGCCGCGTCTCCCCTGCCTCTAGTCAGACTCCTCATGGCAATAGCTGGCAAGGGAAGGGGATGACACTGGTCCTGTGGCCATTGACCCTCCCTCCCCACCGCGGCCATCCTAGCTCCTTCCCTCTGGGGACGCCGGGATCCCCGGCACTAAGGAAGGAAGTTTTGCACACGCGTGAGGTAGGGGTGGGTTGTTAGTTCTGTTTACAAAGAGCCTGAGTGCGAGGGACTTTCCCAAGATCTGGGGACGGAGCCCAGTGTCAGCTCTGCGTGGCACCCAGGGAGGCCAGATCCATTGAAATTGTCGGGAGCTTAAAGAGGCCAGAACGTTCCCCGGGAACTCGTAGCCACTTCTTTCCTCGCCGTAGCCGCTGCGTCTTTGCGGAGCCCAGGAGATGCTCAGCACAGCAAGGTTAATGCACCTCTTGGTAACGGACTGAGCCTTTAGCACTGGGCGCTGCTGCTTCTTGGAGCAGCAAGAACGTCCCCTGTGGGGGTTACACATGGCGGTGGGGACGGGTTATGTGCACATCAAGGGCGGCTGGGTATTGCTCCTGCTGTATGCCAGGGATGAGGAAGGAGAGAGCTAGGAGCCAGCCATGCACATGGCTAGACATCCACTGGGTCGTCTTACAGACGCAGGCCTCTCTCCACTAGTGTGGGTCACCAGGCAATGTTGCCCCCGGGTGGGAATAGCAGAGCTGCAGCAGGTCAGGACTGAGACCCAGCAGCAGAGCAGGGGGTGCTGGAGGGTGTGGGGGACAAGGGGCACAGGTGGCCAGTCCCCCCCGAGATCTAGCAGGCCTCTGTCGGGCCAGAAAAGACCAACCCAGTGATTCCAGTCAATGCTGCTGCCTGTGTCCTGTCTGGTATTTTCCTCTGGGGCTTGTACTGAACCCCAGTGACATCCTGGGGGAGTGGGGAGTGGGAATTCTCAGGCCCACGGGCCGCGGGGAGCTCCGAGGCACAGCAGAAGCACAGGGGGCACGAGGTGAGGAGGGTGAAGCCTGCAGAGGGGTGTGTGTGAGCTGCACATGGAGACCTGGCACCCAGGAGGATGGGATCTCCTCTAGCAGAACACAGGGGGATTTGCCCAGAAAAACCTGACTGTAGCCCCAGTAGCCTCAGCGGCCGAGGGTTTAGTTTTATTGTAGTGCAGGCCTGCACAATTCAGAAAGCAGCGAGGGCTATATTACTGCAAAAAAAACAGCTGCAGGCCTAAAAGCCCCGCCCCATCCGCTTCCCTCCGCCCCACCCCTGGGCTTGCCCCACCCCTATTCGCCTCCGGTGGGCCGCACAGTGAGCCCATGCAGGCCGCATGTGGCCCCCGGGCTGCATGTTGTGCAGGCCTGTTGTAGTGGTTCTGCACCCATCCAGCCGACTCACCAGCTCTGCGTTCTCCCAGCGGCTGGCTGGCAGGTGAGGGAGGTGATGGTTTGGAACAGAAGCCGTGCGTTTTCAGTGCATGCACGGCCTTCTCGCCTGAGAACCTGTCCTATCGGGGAGGAGGTGTGTGCGCCATGGAACCCCATACACACACTGCCCCCAGGCATCCCTTCGATAACTCACCCGAGGCGGCCCTGTGCAGCGGGGCGGAGGGTTCCCACAGGGCTCCCCCATCACTACAATGCTCCTGGCTGCACTAGCGAGGGGCAGCTGTCAAATAAAGCTGAACACGGGGCCGGGTGAATCACTCTCACTGGCGCCCAGCTGCTCGGTAGGAGTTCTGGGCAGCGAAACGATTCCTGCTGGTGACAGCGACGCCACTGCTAAGTCTATCGGCTTCACTTAAACATCCGCCTGCTGACTGAAAACAGCCCTTCCCCGTGGCAGACAGATCTGGTCTCCAGCGGGCGGGGACAGGAATCCTGCCAAACAGAACCTTTCCTGCCCGGGCAGCAGCTGGTGGTGCCAGGGAACAGGAACGGTGGTGCAAATCCCAGGGGCTAACAGGGTTGCCTGCTGGTTGCTGTGTCCTAGCCCACATGACAGCTGCCGTGGGAAACACAAACCCAGCCGAGCCCTGCATCAGCCGGCAAGGTGCAGACCTGGTCCCCATTGCAGACGTAGAACGTCCTTGTGAAGCAGGCTGGTGCAGAACTGGGACTAATCCAGGAGTCTCCTACAGGAAAGGCTGTTGTGGATTCCGGCTCCCATGCAGCGCGATTGCAGGGCCCAGTCCTGCCCCCTTGAACTCAGAGTTTTGCCACTGTCCTCAGTGGCGGCAGGATTGGGCCCATAGTGCATCCTAGACCAGGGGTGGGCAAACTACAGCCAGCAGGCCACATCTCTGTCCCACGTGGAGCCATACAGGCTGCTCTGAGCAGCATAGTAAGGGGGCCAGGGTGAGTTGACGAAGGGTCTGGAGCTCCCAGGGGGGCAGTCAGGGGACAAGGAAGCAGGGTGGGTTGGATGGGGGTGGGGGTCCCAGGGTGGTAGTGAGGGGTCTTTGGAGGGTATGGTGAGGGAGTGTGGGGGGGTTGGTTGAGGGGTGGTAGTGTCAGGGGCCAGGGGGGTTGATAGGGGTCGGGGCAATCAGCAAGGGGGTAGGGGTTGGTTGGTGGGGATCCTGGTGGGGCAGTTAGGGTGGGGGGTCTTTAGGGGGCAGTCAGGAGGCGGGAAGGGGGAGGGGGCCAGCTAGTGGGTGGGGGCCAGGCTGTTTGGGGAGGCACAGCCTTCCCTACCCGGCCCTCCGCACAATTTTGCAACCCCAGTGTGACCCTCGGGCCAAAAGCGTTTGCCCACCCCTGTTCTGGGGGTGGGGGTACTGAGCAGAGTGGGGAGGTCCCAGAGAAGCTAACAGACTGGTTTGTATATGCAGACTGATTTCTGTGCTGACTGGCTTGGGGTGGGGAGGGGGTGTCAGGCCAGGAGCCCGTGACCAGCTCCGTTGTGTTGGTGTGACGCCGGACTTAGTGCTGTAGCACGTTCAAATGTGCCACAAAACAATTCACTGCAAAGCCCGCAGGGAAGTGAAATACCATTTCACACCGTGCCCCAGGCAGCGCCTGCCTTTCCTCACTCTCGCTGCAGCTGGATTCCCAAAATAGTGCTGCCTCCGGGGTCACCGCGCCACGGCCAGCGACGTGACTCGTTCGTGCCGCTGGGTGAGACATTCTGCATTCCTGCGGCAGCTCCGTCCCACCCTGGGCTGTGCCCCGCTGCCGTGTGCAGGGGCTGCCGGACGTGGCTTGTCCATGGCCACCATGGCCAAGTGTCTGCTAACGATTAAAACGAAAGTTAACATCCAGCTGCGGCTCGTCAACCACTGCTCCCGGGATGTGACGGTGCGAGTGCGGAGCCTGGGCCTCCGGCTGCTGGGCAAACCCCTCGGTGCCTTTCCTCTCTTCCCGGCCCCCTCCGGCTTCGCCCACGACGCGCCCCGGTCCTGGCACAACCCCCTGACACCAGGTAACTAGCGGCCACGGCCCTGCGAGGGCGTCACGCTCTGGTGCTTTGCCATTCCCAGTTACCTGGGGGACGGGACGGGGCACTTTTGCTCCTGGGTGTCCCCTCCGGTGCTTTTACTGCACTCGCCACAGCAGGCGGCCTGTGTCACCGCTGGGCCTGCGCCGTGTGGCTGGAGCGCGTGGCTTAGCGCAGGCTCTTAGCGCAGGCTCTTTTAGAGCGAAGAGCCAGGGGCGGGGGACGGTTTTGGGGGAGGGGGCAGTGCAGGGGCGTTTGGATACCGAGTGCTCGTTCAGGCACTTTCATTGTTCAGCTACCAGGGTGAGGGGCAGCAGAACCACAAAGCTTGCAGCGTGTGACAGTTGGTGAACGTGTGCCACTGACAGGTTAATGGCTGCAGCCCCTTACAGACCCTTTTACCGCATTAGACCAAAGCTACCTGTCCTGCTGCGAACATGGACATTCCTCTGCGGTGCTTGGCACTGGAGCCCTCCTGCATGGCGTCAGGTGCTGGGGGGGTAGATGCCTCCTGGAGCATGTCAGTCATTTTAACATGAGTCGGCTCAGGAGAGCAGCATACTCAGGCAGCAGTTCCGGGGGGGAGCTGGAAAAGCTCAAGGAATGGGAAGATTCCACACTTGGCTGAAAGCAGGTTGAGTCCTGACCCAAGGGACAGCGCGTGCTCCAGGGGAAACGCTCGCAGTAATAGCTCTCCATGTGCTTGTCGTACCGCAGGCAGGGACGGGGGCCTGCCAAGGGGAAAGTTTCGCTGTTATTGCCTCAGGAGGAAATGCAGCCCAAGGCAGCGCAGGTGCTACGCGACCTCGGCACCACGTCAGTCCTGCGTCAGCGTGAAGCTGTCTGGGTTTAGTTCCCACCCCTTTGCCTAGCAGCGCGTTTCCCTGTGTGAGTGCTAGGCAACACAATATTGCTCAGAGCGCTCGCTGCAAACGCCAGTCGGTTGGTATGCTACCAGCGTGGCTTAGCACCACAGGCCGCGAGGTCGTGCTCTGGGCGTTGAATTAAGGGCTCAAGGGTGCTCATAGGAAGGGCTCAGGGGTGCTCATAGGAAGGGCTCAGGGGCGCGCGCTGGCCCCGCACAGGCAGCGTGAGTTTGCGTTTCGTGCTGCGGGCGGGAATGGGGTTTTTTGCCCTAGCTGCACAGACAGGAGCCAGTGGGCTGAATTTTAAGGGAGCAGCGGCCTATTGTCCCGCTGCACGTGTTCCTCAGCCCACAGCACTGCCTGGGCCAGGGGTACAGAGCTGCCCCATGAACCCTTTTCAGCCTTAATTGGTAGGGGCTGTCATTCCCCCAATGCAAGTGATGCCCTCCTATGGGATGGGGCATCGCCAGTGTGTTTCCAGGGGGCAGGACGGGAGCAGCATTCAAAGGGCTGAAGCTGGGTGCTCCGGTGCGCTCTCTGCTTGTCATGGGCTCAGTCAGCAGTAAGGGTCCAGCCGTGGGGAGCCCCTGTGGTGCCACGCCGCTGCCTGAATGGTGGGCAGCCCCTAGGGCATCCGGGCTTGGGGTGGGGCCTGGCTTAGTGTGTGTGGGGGTGGGGGGAAGTGTGTGGTGGGAAACTGAGAGGGCAACACTGCCTGCCTGGCCGTGGCTCCCTACTGAGGCCTGAGGGTGGGCAGGCGTCCAGTCGAACAGGCCAGTGGCAGCTACTCAAATCCAGTCACCAGCACAGTGGGGCTACGGCAGGTTCCCTACCTGCCCTGGCTCTGCACAGCTCCCGGAGGGGCCAGCTTGTCCGGCACCTAGACAGGGGCACAGCGGCACTGTGCACTGCTCCTGATGGGAGAGCTGGCTCCGCAGAGCCCCTTGGCTAGGAACTGCTGCCAATCAGCGCTGTGGGGGTGGTGCGTGCAGCACTCCGTGGGCCTCTGCTTAGGCTGGAGTCACCTGCCCAAATGTGAATGAGGGTGGGGGACAGTGAGTGATGGAGGAAAGGGGGGGCGGGAGGGGGCGGGGGTAGCGCAAGGGCCTTTGTGTTTGTGCAAGTAGAAGGCTGGTAACTCCATGAGCCACCTCTGCAGGGCGGAGGGAGAGGGTGGTGTTTGTGGCACCTCCCCACCACCATGGATGGAAGCGGGGGGGGGGGGGGGGCAGTCACATATGGGATCTAGTGTGCACCGTTTAACTGCACAGTCCCCTGTATGTTAAGGGGGGGGAGACGTTGTAAAGCTAAAAACCCCACCGGATGCAGTGAGCCCTGTGTGTACTGCAACGGGCCCCAAACTTTTTTTTTTTTTTTTTACCCCCCCCCCCCCCGGCCAAACCAACCCCCTCCCCAACTGGAAGCTGGGCCACAGCTCTGGGTGAGGAGAAGTGCGGACTGGGACGGGGACTGAGGCTGGGGCCAACCCCTGACCAGAGCGTGAGGCTAGGCCCTGAGACACCCCCCCTCACCCCCCGGGCACAGGGCCGGTTTGGGGGCGGAGGGGCAGCCAGGACTAGGCAAGGAGCGGGGGGGGGGGAGGTTTGTCAGAACGCTACTGTGATATTAGCAAGCAGGGGGCTTTTTGTTTTGTCTTAAAAAACAGTTGCACAACAGCGGACAGGCAACCAGCTGCTTTTAACACACAAACACCAGCTGAACGCCCACGAGCAGGGGCTCTCCCAGATGTGAGCTGATGTGCCACTGGTGCAAGACATAGATGGCAGCTTCCCTGTGGGCACCTCCCACCGTGGGGCAAAGCCCAGCAGAACCCCTTGGAGTCACACCCCTGGAAACGGGTGTAGGCGACCCACACAAGGCAGGGAGTGAGAACGGGCAATACGTCTAGCCCCCTTGGCAGTGGCTGGCTGCCCTCCCAGCAGAAGGTTGGGCACATCTTAAGGATGTAGGACATAAGCCGATGGCCTTAGTCACCACTGCTCTGCACCAGGCTGTCAGAGCCAGGGCAAGGCCTGCCTGGGGACACCTGGGTGCTGCTGGAGAAGATATCAGTGCACGGGCCTTATTAAGTTTTGTATTTCAGCCAAGAGCTGGCCCCCTCCCACACTTCCCCTAACTGCTGCTGAGTGGTGGAGTTTGAAGACCCCCCCCCCCCGGGTATATTTTTTCATCCAGAGCGGGGTGTTAGAATTCGCTCATGACAAAAGGACTAAGCCCATCAAGTGTATTACACCTACCTAAATGCCTGCTGCTGTTACCACTGGATATAAGCTACAGTGCCTGTCCTGAACCGTTGGCAGTGTTGCTATTGGATCCCTACTGTGGTTTAACATCTGACACGAGGAGCCCTCCAGCTTATCCAGTGTTATGAAAATTATTTAGTGTTTGTAAATGCAGTTGCTGACTCATCTTTCCTGGTGCTAAGGCTGTATTCTGTTGTACCAGTCCCTTCCCTGCTCTCGCCCCTCCTCCCCCATGGTACTAGAGCTGAAACGGTTTCGGTGAAGTCCTGTTGAAACCACTGTGAGCTGCTGCGTTTTCAGCACTTTGGTGATCAGGAATCTAACTCTGGCCTAAGGAGACTAAATTGAGCCCCCCCCCCCCCCCCGCTTTTGAAGCAGGGGGACTTGTTTAAACGCGTTAAAGGTGTTTGTGACTGTGTTGCAGTCACAGGAAAACCAACAGCACAGTAACCTTGATTAAATACTAGCAGCTCCATGTGAAAACCCCAGAACTCTTGGTCATATTAAAATGCCTCCTTTACATCACATCAGCTTTTAAAAATGCATTTTAGTTCCCTTAATTCAAAGGCTCTAGGAATAGGACAAGGAGGTGGAAGAGTCACTGATGTTTAATCGTCCTTGACCATGCACTCTAGTACTGCAGGGCCTTCTGCATACCACATCACCATTAAATGCCTGTGAATGACTGTCAGAGGCATTTATTTAACCCATTCCTAGATGGTATCCTCTATGTGACGGGAGGTGAGAACATTCTCGTTCTCTGGGGGGACGGAAGTGACACCAAGGGTGATTTTGTCCTCATTAAGGCCTAGCCCAGCTGCTGCGCTAAGGTTACCTTTTGAAAATGCTGTGCCATGCTCACCGTCCCGACACAAGCCTGATGGGATTGGTGTCAGTGCTGTGTACCTGTCTGCAAGCATCAACATGTGCACACACGCCAGCTGAAACCTTTGCCTCAAAGTGGAGCCAAAGCCATTCTTCAGGATTTGAGAACAGTTAAGTTTCTTTCTCCTTTTTTACTGTCCTATGTTGCGACCCTAGGTCTACCTGACCCAGGGGACTAGAGGGCTGAAAGAGAGGGGTGCTGTCCTGATTTCCAGCCCATCCCTCCATACCCAAGCTGTTCAAACCTGTTTGTTTGAATAGAGCTGAAAACAGCAGGGCCCCCTTTTTCCCCTCCAAAACCTGGTTCTGTCCGTTAGTAGCTGTTTGCGTGCTAAAATGCAGAAAAGACAGATGTGTAGTACAACGTCTCATAGGGATTTTTCATGAATTATAGAAACTAAAAATGGAAAGATACCTGTTCACTCAGCTTGCTCTTTTTTCTCCCTACCACACTGTGGGCCAGGAATTACACTCCTCCTGAGGGAGGCTTGAGTTACATGGAGGAATGAAGGCTGGCACCTAGGCAGTAGTAAAGGAGTTAAAAAAAAATAAAAATTAAAAGTCCCCATCACAGATCCTTCCTTCCATGAGCAAGGATTATTGGCTTTGGGTGCAACACATTCTTGTATAGGCACGGTGAAGAAATATGGCTATTTGCAGTTCTGTAACAAATACTGTGGTTACAGCACATAAATACTAAACTGCATGCATGTCTCATTACTTTCAGCGCCAGCTGAAATTAGCTGCTTCATCTTTTCTGCAAACATTGTGCTGTATGTTCTCATGACATTTATACCGACATGACCCAAGTTAAAGGCAAAAGTACCGGGGTTGACAATTCTTCTGTTAAAAACAAAACTAAACTAAAAAACAAAACACCCCGCCCCAATCTAAAACAGCCCTCTGAAAGTTCATCCTGCCACCTGAATGATGGCTTTGATAGGCTGTCTGGCCCTCCCACAGGAGACAAATTTTGGGGACATGCAGCATTTGAGATTATAGTTCTATGCCATTTTGTGCTGCTAGGAAGGTGCATTATTTTGAGACAGCAACACCAAGGGTCAGATCCTCAGCTAGTGTAAGTCAGCATGGCTTCATTGACTCTAGCAGTAAAAGCTTACCCCCACTAATGGTTTGACCCATCATACAGACATCAGG
This sequence comes from Dermatemys mawii, assembly GCA_007922305.1. Taxonomy (NCBI): domain Eukaryota; kingdom Metazoa; phylum Chordata; order Testudines; family Dermatemydidae; genus Dermatemys; species Dermatemys mawii. Next base: position 1,339,883 of record ML677366.1, on the reverse strand, counting down.
CTGCCCCCTCATTACTGGGATGCTGTTGCAACACAGTGTGAGCCCTTCAGGCATCAAACAGCAATGGCAGGGTTCTCATGGTCTGCCTGCAAGCCGACGCTCTGACAGCCTGCCCCCAGCTGCATCAGGCACAAGTCGTCGTCAGTGGGAGACAACTGCTAGACCAGCCTTTCCAAAGCCAGGATTCACCATTCGGGGAGTCAGTGCAGGCACAGGATGTGTATTTCCTGTCACCGCCTCTCCCTGAACAGTAATTACAGTGCTCACCATGCGAGGCCACCCACATGCCTTTACTGGGACCCAGAAGTAGAATCCCTCCCCTGGAGAATGGGTGTATGAGCTCAATCAGCCAGTAGGACTATTAAGGAGTGACTGCTTTACAGAAAGTGATGTGCACAAACACTGGGGCGTCCTCTTGCCAAAGACCCAGTGGTGTCTGGGTTCGCTGCCATTCTCCCCCCACCTCCATAATCAGGGCAAGCTACAAAACTCCAGTAAGCACCAGTTCTAGGATGGCTGTTACCATCGTGCTGCTCATTTGCACAGCTTCTCTGCCTAAAGCCATTAATACATGACAGAGAGGGTTAGATGGGAGAAGGGATCAGCAGTATTGAGTTCATCATGGGCATGGATTCACTGGGGTACCTTGCTTAAGTTACTTAGCCTCAGTGTCCAACACTGTTCACTCATGTGGGGTACCTTAGTTTTTAGGTACCACCCTTGAGAGAATGAGGCCTAATTTTCGGCAGTGTTAACTGAGCAGAATGTCCATTCATTTCATCTTGAGGTGGGGGGTACTTCTTATCTCTAAAAACATCAGACCAGGCCACTCATTGGGCAGCCAAAATTGGCAGAGCCTTGGGAATGTGGAGCCATAGCCCGTTTGTCCTTTGTTCTCACCCTGCATAAGACAGGGCTAAAACAACCTAAAGGGGAGGGTCTCAGGCTTAATTCTTTGGTATGCATGACCTGAAGAAAAGCTCTGTGTAAGCTTGAAAGTGTCTCTCTCCCCCCAACAGAAGCTGGTCCAATAAAATATATTGCCTGACCCCACCCCCTTGTCTGTCTAGTATTTGCAAAGCAGTTAAAGTGCCTGGGATGAGGTGTAAATGCACCGTAGGGTTGTTCTAGACACGAGAAGGGGTTCACAGCCAGTCACTAGCCCCCCTTTGCCTCCTCGCTCACGCGGCTGGTCTTTCACTCTCCAGGCCTGGAGTCTCTGCGGGACAGCGCTCACTCGACCCCCGTGCGCTCGGCCTCTCACAGTGATGCTTTCATGGCCCATTCGCGGAGTAGCCGAGCTGAGAGCAGCGAGAGAGTGGCAGTCATCTCCGACGAGATCTACAGCCCTGCAGACAGCGTGCTTCCCACGCCGGTGGCAGAACAGAGCCTGGAGCTGATGCTGCTCTCCAGGCAGATCAATGGCGCCCCCTGCAGTATTGAAGAAGAAAAGGAGTCTGAAGCCAACACACCGACGGCATCTGAGGCCGATGAGATGGGAGGCGAGCTCAAAGCCTTGTGTCAGGGTGTTGGTGGCAATGGCGGGACACAAGCTACACAGGTGAATAAGTTTGTTTTAAGTGTCCTCCGTTTGCTCCTTGTGACAGTTGGACTCCTCTTTGTTTTGCTCCTTCTCCTGATCATCCTTACCGAGTCTGACCTTGACATTGCCTTTTTCCGTGATATTCGCCAGACCCCCGAGTTTGAACAGTTCCATTATCAATACTTTTGTCCCCTCAGGCGATGGTTTGCCTGCAAAGTCCGCTCCGTGCTGAGCCTGCTCACTGACACCTGAAGGCATGACTCTTCCTAATAACTAGCCAGGTGGATTCAGAAGATCCCTGCTACCAGTTCCCAGCAAATGGGACCCATCGTGGCATCATCGGCCCATAAACTAAATCCTCCTTTCATGAATCAAAGTACACTGCGCCCTAGGATGGTTGTTCCTGGAAGAAGAAAGGGATAGATTTATGCCAGAATAAACACACATTTCTTGAAGAGCTCCACTTTCCTGAAGTACTCAACCATTTGGTTTTTAATCCTTGAAGTTTGCCGAATACTTTAAGATTTTAATTTTCATAGATGTGTGTATTACTTTGAAAGTATCAAATCAGAGGAATTTATTTTATTACTACTGATTATCACGTTAGTGTCAGCCAATAGCGGAGACACTAATTCAAGACTAGAGATATTGCATTATGCAGGAGCTTTAGTAATGGTGCTACTGAGCTGTAATTTAAAGACTAGTGTATTGTTTCATTATTAAAACTGCCTCTGTGCACAGCATTACCACCTTCAAATATTATTTTAAAGAGACCCTCCTTTTACTAAGCAGAGCTTCTTAACTGGCAAATGGTTTATTCATTAGAAAGTGATCTGGTACAATACCATTATCAACTTAGAAACATTTTCACAAACAACAGAGTGGGCACGAAACAGGGAAGCCAGGCGTGGCAGTGTCTGTTCCTTTAAATAGCATAGAAAGATGTGAATACCTATCCTATTCTACAATGTAGGCCTTTTCAGAATATGTGAAGCCTTGAACCTGTAGTGCCCCACAGTAGCGTTTACCATAGAGGTGTTAAATCCCTAACAACAGTGGGAATTGAGTATACAGGGGTAGTAGATAGATGTACTCAGTTATGTTCTACAAAGTCTGGGTGTGTAGTTAGTAATCATTCCTGATTTATTTGGAATACATTTTGCCTCAGAAAGTTGGATTTGTTTTGTATGAAAACAACTGTTCAATCTATATTTTAAACAAAATAGCATTTTGTTATTGATACTAATCAAGTCTTTTTTTAACTTTATGGATTAGATGAACATAGTGTGATATACAAAATGATTGGAGTAAACCAATTATTTTGAGAATAAACGTTTTGTAGAATGGAATTCTAAAGGCAGGTTAACCCATTACTAGTTTCGGGAAAAAAAGAGCAGATTTTTTGAAAGGTTTCAAAGGTAGAAAGCAGAATTACAGAAGTGGAGGCAACACTGGAAAAAAAAAATACAAGATCCCTCCTTAAGGGGAAAAAAAGTTTAATTTCTATTGTGACATGAACGTGTGAATCTTTTATTACCTGGCAAAAATAGCAGCCCATTTGTAAGGGGAGCAATAATCACTACTGTAAAGTTTCTTGTGAAGCTGGGCATATTTAACAAAACAGACTAGCAAGACTTTCATTTCATCTCAGGGAGAGATTTTAAGCAAGCTGAGGCCATAGACCCAATTTTAAAGTCTGATTTACATTTTCTGCACCATCAACCATCTCTGCACACAAGTTCAATCACTGCTGGTGTGCATACACATACACCAATTCCCTTTGAAGAGGAGCTGTGATTTTGTCCTGAACTGGTCGGTTGGTTGTGCTCTTTTGCCAAATGCTCAATCATCAATATAAGGAATAATCTGAAAGGCAATTAGAGTCAGACTATTTGTCACTGCAATAAATAAGGTCCATTTTACTAGTCTGTCAGATCTTTAAAAAAAAATGCAGTTTCATGTCACTTTTACTTTAAAAATTAACTATGGCCATTTGATTGTCAGAAGAGCTGAAAAAGATTTTGCATTCAGTTTAATATTAAGTTGTGAATGCCAACCACAGGAGAAAAAAGGGTAGATTTTTACATGGATATATACTGTTTTATGCAACATAGCAAAATTAACTTTTAGTGTAGTGTTCCTACCTCAGTCTGTAGTAAATGGTGTTTCTATGCAGTGAGTGATCATCTTAAAACTAAACATTTTTCATCCTAGGTTAAAGATGCAGTATTCCATTGTTTTAATTGCTAATACTACTCGTTCGTCATAACAAAACATTATCATTCAGTGACAGATGCAGCTCCAATATGTTGTACTTTAAACATTTTCAAAAACCACAAGATATGAAATATTAACCTTGAAAAACTTTTGCACCAGTCTGCTTTTAGAATAGTAATAAATACCACACCTTGTTTAACCTTTTGCTGTTTTCACCTGGCATTTTATCCTGAAACCGTTACAATTAGTAAGTTTTTTAATCTTATGGTTTTTCCCCTCTATGTGCCATATGTTTCATGTTTTGCTAGCTGTTAATTTTATCTGTCATTTGCATAAGATGTCGTTTCCGTAGTTCTTATATCAGAGGAAGCAAAACTCTTAACAGTGTACTGCATCTTTATAGCAGTAGAGGGTAAAAATACCAGAAAATGTGAATTTCTTAGTTTTCATAGAAGTTAACCTTTCATGTGCCAAATATTGTTACTTTTTTTCCCCTCCAAAATAATGTACCTTTTTCTACATATTCAATATGTAGTTAGCATAAAATCATTGGTGCCATGAAAAGTATTTTTAAATTTAAATAAATATTTAAGTATCATGAAAACAAGCGTTGGCATTTATTTTAAAATAAATTGCTCATTTGACTGGGGATAGTTAATATTTTCAGCTTCAACAAGTTTTACTTAATCAAGAACTGAAGAAATTGGCCCTTAAACACAACTGGTCCAAATTCTGCACCCTTAATTTATGCTAACATCCCATTCGGGGAAAAAAAAACAACACATCAGTGCAGAATTTGGCCTTTCAAGCAGAGAAATTCCAAAATTACAAACACCGATAAGCCTAACGCAAGCGTGATCTCACTGTATCATTTTCTGCATCTGCATGGCTTTTAACAATTTTGCCTTCATCCTTGTTACTTGCTTTGTTTTCTAAAAATCCATCCTTTGAAACAGTTAACTGAACCAAAGAGCTTCATTCAGGCACATTATAAGCATGTGTTGCTGCCAGCATGAAGCTGATCCTATACAGAAAGCTGAATCTAACACATCGGAAAGACAAGCACACCTATCACCTTCTGATCCCTCTTCCTGTTCTGCTGGGCATGGTGCCAGTCACGGCTAACTGATCACAATTAAACTCATTACACACTGCTTACATGCAGAGCGTGAATACCAAAGCACCTGCATTTTGAAGCCAACAGCAATTAAGCAGGACTGAAAATGGCTCACAGATCCAACGTCAAGAGTGAAGGCCAAGCCAGGCTGGAAATTTAAGGCAGCAAAGGGCACAACTGTTTGTTTACCCATTGCAGAGGTCAGTGTGTAGCAGAGTGATGAGATGGCGTGTTCAAGTGATCTCATTTCAGCTGACTTCTGCAGGACTCACTTGTCCCTTAAAACCAGAAGTGCCTTAGTGTTGGCACATACGAAGGTTGGTATCCAGGCAAGTGTAATGGCCTGTTGTACCACATTGCAGTTTTTAATGTTTGCAGGGTAAATCGGGTATAAGTGTAACCGTTCTGTCAGGTAGCACAGGCAGCAACAAGTGACGGATTCCTCTTCATACATAACAGAACCGGCTCAACACACACACACACCCTGCCCCACTCCCAGCTACTCCAAGTAATCTAGGAAAGCTAACCATCACCCTGAGTGCCTCCAAAAGTTAATATTTCCTCACTCGCAAATACCAAGTCTGTGTAGAACACAAGAAAACTTTTATTATTAAAGGAAACAGCATTAATTTGGGAAAAACCCTGCAACAATTTGAAAGTACACCACCACCAAGTAAAACGCCAACCCCATAGTGTCCTTGTCTGAGTCTCACCTTGTGCTGTTGAAGTCCAAGGGATGAAGGTCTATACCAGGCCATTCCCCTTTTTCCTCCCCTGGAAACCCACTCGTGTTGTCCGAGGTCAGCAATAGCCCCAGATTCTAAGAACATATGGGGGGGGTTCACCCCTTGCTCCTCAGGGATGGGGTGATGGCCTGCCAGTATCTCTGCTACTATTTATCACTGCCACGGTTTCCCAGCATCACAAAGATGCAGCAGTAATAGTGGCAGCGCTGTTCTCGGGTTCATCCAGTTCTCGGTGATCTCACCTCTTCAGTGATTTCACAGGACAACCGGGAACTTCTGCAGCCATCTCTTCTGCATTGTCTTTTCACCACAGAACTTCTCTGTGCCAGGACTGAGGTGAGCGCATGTAGGTCAGCATATCACTAAGAAGGAGCCAGGCCTCTCCAATGCGTCTTGTCGGCTGTCTTAAAACAGTGACGGGGAATGATCAAATGGCTTCTGGCACCCTTTAAGCCTGGATGTGTCGACCTGTTTAAATACCCCCTCTGACTCTTACATTTGGCGTTACAACTCCTGACAATGAGTGAGGTTAAAGTTAGGGTGACCCTGCCCCGCCTTCCCCATTAGGGCTCACTAACTACAGTCCTGCTGCCTTTAATACTGAATACAGTGGTAATGAAACGTTATCCTTATTGTCAGAGTAGAGTGAATTTTAACCCAAAACAGCCAAAATTGATCACTTCAGCAATGTTGGTTTGTGGGCTGATCCGCTTGGCAAAATAGGGGTGTCTCTGCAAAGAGGCGGCTCTGAGGTCTTTCCCCCCAGATCACCACTAGCTGTCAGGACAGCTCATTCGGCCCCTGCTTACACATCAATGAAAATGAAAGAGGGCCAAGCAGGGAGCATACAAGTGTGCACACACACCTCTAAACTTTCAGCCACAACATCTCATGAGCAGAGGGGCTTGCGGCCACTTTGATTCCTCTGCTCCCAGGCAGCTCCCCTCCTTCCTTTCCAGACCTCTGTGCGCCCTTGAAGGAAAGGAGAGGAGGGCAGTGAGCAGTGGCCCAGATCAAAGTAGGTGTGTCGATACAAAGGAGGTTTAGAGGTCCTATCCTGCAAAACAATCTGAGAATATGGTGCAGCGAGGCTGAACCTGCCTCAGTTGAGAGGTTTGATCCAGACCATCTTCCCTCAACCCAGTATCTCATTACCCCCTGTTGCCAAGAATTATCTTACTCCTCAGGAGGAAAAAAAATAAATAAATCACCCACATCTGGGATAGCCTGGGGCCATCAAGAACAAGCTGAAAGCAGGACCAGAAACACAAATGCCTTCCTTCCAAAGTTTGAGCCCATTCACACAAGTAAGTGTCATGGAAATACTGAGAGCAGTTAGTGCCACCACCTGCAACTCTGACCCCTTGCCCTTGCAATGTGGAACACCTGCAGACCCCTCCTAAAAGAGGCATCTCCTGTCAAAGTAGGTGATGATGTATTGCATCTTTTAGTATGGATGCTAGATCTACAACCAATACTAAAAGAAACTACTTTGTGATGCTAGAGTATCACAAACTACAGACCACCTCTTTTTTCTACACAAGCTAAAAATCAAGAGGCTAGCAAAAACTCTCCCCAATGTCACTTGTCAACAGTCCATATACTTGTTCCTTCTCAGTCAGGCCAGGACATGACACAGACATGTTGATCTGGTAGAAGACTATTTGCTATTCATAGTTATGTGGTATGCATCCACCCTTCCTCCTGGGCTTCTCTGTGGCATTGAGTACCATCCACCACCATGTACACCTGCCTTGCCTCCATACAGCCACAGAGGAGCCTGGGAACAACATGGATGGCTCAGGTCCTTCTATACAGACTGAACTCAGAGTGTATGGGCAGCTATTCCCCCACCTCCAAATCCCTCAGCTGCAGGGAGCCAAGGCTCAATCTTTAAGGTGCAGAGAGACTATCCCACTGCAACCTTAACTAGTGTCATCATTACAATGAAACCATTAGGCAAGCAACAATGTGTGACTTATGCTCTTCTGCAAAACCCTGTTTATTTTATCGTTACCTCATCCACTCAACTCTCCCCATCCTCTCTGTATTTAGGCCACTTGCGTTCTAGCTGACATAGAATGTGAACTTTCTGGGGCAGGGACTGTTGTCTGCATTACAAATCTACAGTGCTTACCACAATGGGACCTTAATCCCCGAAACATGTTTGAAGGTGCTACCATGATAGCAGTGAACCCATACAATGACCCCCAGCTCTACATTTCCCAATATTAACTGTAAAATTTCACCTAAGAGCTGTTTACTTCCATTTCCAAATACCAGTGAAGAGGTTAAATACAATTACAGTTCCCACCTAATGCAGCATCCCAAAACAACTGATCAACTCTATGTATTGCTATTTATTATCATCTTCTTTATCCAATTCTCAGTGCACCTGACAACATTCATTTACACACACCAATAGTAAACAATTCTGGGAGTAAGATTTCATGGCACAATGTCAGACATTTTACTGAACTGATGTGTTTTTACTGAAAACACAGACTATGTTGCATAGTAAGCTTAAGGTAAATTTCAGGAAAGCCACAATCATGATGTACTACATCTAAAAAGCAAGTTGAGGCTCAATCTAGAAAAGGTCTAGTGTAAGAACTGTACATAATGAATATTTGTTAATGGTCATCTTAAAATGTCTTTAGGAAATATGATTTTTTTTTTATTATGGATGCAGCTTTTCCCGCACTTAGATACACACAACTCCCCACAGATTGGGGTGGTAGGACTGCTACAGATTTAGTATTTGTAACTTTTCTTTTTTTTTTTTTTTTTAAAGAACACAGAATGTTTCCGAATTAATAAAATGTTATTTAAAACCTTTAATGCATATTTTTGTCCTGAGAAACATAAAACATACTTTATGTAGGAAAACAATTCAGCAACCTTTCCAATCCTTGAAAACATGGAGACGACCACTGGAGTTACCACCCGCTAAGATATTCTTTGTAGGGTGCACGGCATTGATGGAACAAACAGAGCCAAGGTAATCTACATTATAAAAAGCGTGCAACTGTTCACCAGTGTCCTGGAAGATTTCTATTTGCCTTGGGCGTGCCATACTGCCAACCACAAAACAGTCTTCTTGTTTAGGGTCCCATATTGCTCTGAACCTAGTTAACCAGCGTCCTGTGTTATTGTTATGTCTATTCAGAAAAACAAAAGAGAAAACACTAAATTCAGTGTTTGATTTTCATAAGTTGCATATTTAAATACTGCCATTTCAAGTGCTCTTGTTTAGAGCATCCATAAGCCACACATCTATCCTCACCTTCTAGCCATTATCACATTCAACTAATTTGGGGATGGTACTTTTCAGAGCCATTCAACACTACTCCTCAATAGATCAGAGAAGTGTACATTAATAATAAGATCCACCCCTTTCCTCTCACCAGGCCTTCTAGAGGAAGAGATTGTAACAGGTCAAAAAGGAGGACTAAAGGCAAGAAAAGTGTAGCAAGAGATCCTCCGACATGATAAGCAACTATTTGTAAAAGATACTCAAGCCTGGAATTGTCTTTTGATACAATCCAGGGGAAAACCATTAAGCCCGTTTAAAAAACGCAAAATTTTAAATTTTCAGGCCAGCCATACCTAATACCAACCCCTCAGTGACCCTAGAGGTGGCAATGACTGATCTGATGGAGGGAGTCTAGCCTTTCTTGTTCACAGAAAGGATTTGCAAGCTTTAGGCTTGGGCGAAGCGGGAATGAAGGAAAGGGAATAAGGAAAAGAAAGGTATCTCCATTCATAAGCAGTGTCCTTTACTAACAAAATATGTTTCTTTGAGTATCTTGTTCAACAGCAAAATAGTTTTAGAATCACAAAATAATTTTAAAAAGAAACACTAAAGCTGGCTATACACAACCCTGATCTTAGGTGTAACAGAGGGCCAAAGCCAGTCCTCTGTCTAAGAAAGAACAGTGTCAGGGCTGCTCTCTTATGCAGCTGCTTTGGACACCAACAGCTGTTCTAGCAGCTGGAGAATCACCAGGTTTAGGCAAGCCCAAGCCATGGCCTCTTTTCACAGTACAAGCCACTATGACCGCTCTCGGCTACTTGGCAGCTCTCTCCACCAACTGGCTATACTTCCTTTACAGCAACTCAAAGCAGCCACAAAAGGCCAGATCCTTAGCACTGGTATATGTGACTTACCTGATAGCAGTGAAAACAGGAATTGTAGACGATAAAGAGGTGGTATCGTAGACTCTGAAGTAAAGCAAATCATAAAAAATATTATATATATATATATATATATATATATATATATACACACATACACATATATATACATACACACACACACACAATAAAAACAACTTGCCTGTAAAATGCCTATGTATACAGTCTGGAATCATGCAATACAAGTTTTAGAATACAGTAACAGGTTCTGCACTTGTGAAATCCAATTCTGGGACAGGTGTTAAAGTCCTGATTCCATTCATAGATATGTGTTCTAAAGCAAATTTTTGTATTTTTCAACAGAATTACTTTGGTTTGTTACTTAATAACATGAGAGTGGAGCAGGGGCTGCAGAGGGCAATTTAAACTGGGAAAGAGGGAGGCATAGATTTGCTTCTCCACTTGATCTTCTTCTTCCCCTCTTAGGTGCCCCACCATACCAGCAAGCTAATGCCCCAGGCCCATGAGCCCCTATACCCACATCTTCTATCCGAGTGACTGGGATTGGGACCGGGCATGTGGGAGCAGAGCACTACTCAAGTTTATCCCAGCCAAAAAACAAAAAAAAGACAACTGTGACTTGAAGTCTCTAAATCATGATTGGAGGACTTCAGTAACTCAGCCTCAAGTTAGGGGTCTATTACAGGAGTGGATGGATGAGGTTCTGTGGTCTGCAAAGTGCAGAGGTCAGAGGCTAGGGATTAGCAACCTTTTCCTCTCTGAGCCCCTCCTTCCCCACATTCCATAAAAACACCAGGGCCCACCCATGCCATAACAACTGTTTTTCTGCATATCCAGCAGATTAAAAGTCAGGACCAGCGTTAAAGGTAGCAAGCAGGGCAACTGCCTGGGGCCCCATACCAAAGGGGGCCCCGAAAAACTAAGTTGCTCAGACTTTGGCTTCACAGCCAGGTGATGGGACTTGGGGCCCCACACTTCTGCCCCGCAGGGCTTCAACTTGCTGCCCTGGGCTCCAGTAAGTCTAATGCCAACCCTGCTTGGTGGACGCCCTGAAACCTGCTCACAGCCCCCCAGGGGTCCTAGACCCCTAGATGAGAACTGCTAAACTAGATTATCATGACTGTCCCTTCTAACTTTAGTTTATGAAAGCGCTGGTGCCCATTCATGGCTCCAAAGCCTACGGAGTAGAGCAGGCCTGCATAACATGTGGCCCAGAGGCCACATGCGGCCCGCATGGGCTCACTGTGCGGCTTGCGGGGGGGTAAGAGTGGGGCATGCCAAGTGATGGGGTGGGGAGGGCAGGGCTTTTCGGCCCACAGCTGTTTTTTTTTTTGTTGCAGTAATATGGCCCTTGCTGCTTTCAGAGTTGTGCAGGCCTGGAGTAGTGGGTTACCCAATGTAAAAAGCTCACACAGACCCCCAGTACTAATATGCTCTTTTGAAAATATATCTAGAATATCTGAACTTCTATGTTTGTCTTGTTCAAACTGCAAAGATTTATGGAGTCTTTAATACTGGGCTGGCTCCACATCACACTCTACTTTTTAAGACTAGGTCTTTGAATATTTGTTGTGCATATGGAGCTGTAAAGATACAGTGCAAGTAATATACAAGAATTTGTGTAGCTGCATTTCCTTCTGTCTATACAGAATTTGTATCCAATACATGCATGTAATTTATGAATTAATAGCGACCATCCATTTTGAAAGATGATAGTGTAAGCACCAACACAGTTCAGTTACTGTCTGTTCTGCTTCATCATCGCAAGTGGCTAAGAAGTCCAAGTCACGAGCAACAGTCTTTGCCATGAATAACACAGGGTTAAAGCACAGAGTCGGAAGATGAAGCCAGTACAAGATTACAACCTGAGCTCAGCTGTGCTTTCCTCTGTGCTCTCTTCACTGTCCTCTCATCCACCTCTGACATGTGAGCTATAGTGGTACGATTATGGCATACATTCTTGAAAGAATATGATTGTGTTTTTAAACACACACTGTTTTGTATAAGGCCTGATTTTTCAGCCTAGCCTTAACCAGGCCTCCCATTTTGTGCCCACTGTGATGTAATTTAGGTTACTTAAACATTTAAGCATCCAATTTGTAGCTGTAATCAGATACCGAGCTGTCCAGATTATTTAAATAATGATCACAAACTGATATCACGAAAAGTGAGACTTTTAAAAAAAATATAGTCCACGCTATGAATTCAGTCCTAATTATGTCATATGCTTTAGCCACATCTAGGCAACATATAAAAACCACCAGCTCTTTTGTAAGACTTTCAGCAGCAACACTGAAGAAATTCAGGATCTCAGCACTTGTAACTGCTATACATAGACTCACTAACCAGTTGTTTTTTTTAAGCTAGCTCTAGCTCTGTGTCTATTTATGGTCACAGTTGCAGGTTCCAAGGAGAAATGAGGGCAAAAATGTAAACAAAGAAGTCATTTGTTATAAAAAAAGTTATAAGAAAGTCTACTTAATGTTAAGAAAACGCTATCAAGAACAAATATTGGGCAGTGAACTGTATTTCTGTATTAATTTGTATTATGTTCCTTCCCACACCCTTACCTCAGCATATCATCAGCACATGTTGTCACCACTCGGTTACCAGTGATGGGTGAGAAATATGCAGAAGCAACACTCTTTGTGTGTCCACTGAGAAAGCTTATGGGCTTGTTTCCATTAGGCTTCAGGTATCGGTTATCAAAAATGCAAACATTCCTGCAACACACACACACAGAGCACCATTTTATATCAGGTTTCATTATATAACGTGACATAGTTACATAACTACTATAAAGTGAAATAATTGCATAATCTTTAAAATTTTAATTTTCAGTTTCTACTTCCATGGAAGTGGAGGAATATAGAGTGCACTAGCTGCACCTTAAAAAAACCTAAATACAATAGTAATTGTCTTTTAACAGCTAGAATTTATAGTATGTGCCGCCCTAAACCACTCACAAGGCAAACAGTAATTACAAATTTCAAACGCTTCATATGCCATTACCAAAAGCCTTTATTTCCCCCAAGGATCACTTAAAAAAAAAAAAAGCTACTCATTATTTTTGAAGTGGCACCATGCACAAAAATAGCAACTGCAGGTGTGCTAGTACTTTTAATCCTCTTTTCCCAAAAACAAAGTGTCCCATAAAGTCCTTTTCTTATTTCCAACAGCAAAATATTACGAAAAGCCAAATTATATCAGATTTTAAGTTTCTTTATAGAACATTTTTCTAAATGATCAGAAAAACCTTGAATACACATATTTAAGTTAAAAAACTAACTTCCCTATTATAAATATCAGTAGATGATCCCTCTCCCCAAACCAATGCCATTTACAGCTGATCCCCAGTGCCCTCCTGTGAAACCATTACACAGAGCTCTTAAAACACACAAATCACTGTAATACATTTTGGAAGTACATACACTGCACCAGCAGCAATGAAATACTGTCTGTTCTCTGGATGAACATGGACAGTTCTTATCTTTGAATTAATGTTTGCAGTAAGTTCAGAAGAAGTTCCTGGTGTCCGTCTGTCCACAATAGCCACATCACCATTCCACTGTCCCACCACCAATGTGGAGGCATTGTCTGCCAAGAAGTCAAAGGAAGAAAAGCTGTTTTCTTCACTTCTGAACACCTAAGTATGGAACAGGAGTTTATGTAAGGCAATGTACAGTTGGTTAAAAATAAAATCAGACTAATCAACTATATCCATATTGACACTTCATAGCAATTGAAGTACACACTAGAATGTAATCTGCTTTAACTACAGACGCTTCCCGACTTACAGAAATCCAAGTTACACAAATCCGCACTTACGGAAAAAGCTCCATAGGCTAGAAACAGGAGGTTTGGGGTTTTTTTGCGTAATGGTTGGAGACTTACGCAAAATTTGACTTACGCAAGGCCTTCTGGAAAGAACCCTTGTGTAAGTCGGGGAGTGTCTGTATAGCTATGTCCTTTCACACTGAATTATACTAGTAACATCCATTAAAACAGCAGCAGTGACTTAAGTAACTTAACCATTTAAGTAACTTTTTCATGAGACCAGGTGGAATATAGAAAGTGTCTCTATATAGGTATTTTGGAGAATACACTGAACACAATACAAAGTATGGCAAACACAATGTACTTCGAATCCTATATTTATAACTCCCACATAAGGTCTTGTCATCCCACTATTTCCACAAGCAAAGGAAAGTCTCACCAAGAAAATCTCAGCTGGATACTCAAGTGGGTACTACTGGTTCTGTCCCTGCTCCAAGCCCAGGGAAGCCCCTTGTTAGGTGCACCAAGAAGGATCAGGCTCCATGGAATTTAAGGAACAAACTCAGAATGAGGAGAAGCCTTTGACCATACTAGTCTCCCATCATAGTGGTAATTATCCACAGTTAAGGTAATGGTACTTTAAGCAACATTAACTTAAGGCTTCATTACTGCTCCCTCTAGGGGAACCTGGCCACTGGCAGCACTTCTCTTGTAGAAGCCAGGTGACCCTGAGAAGCCAGGACCAGGTAGACAGGACAGAAGAATTGCAAACCTCTTTCCAGGATCCACAAAGATAGGATGTATGTGCCACTTGGCCCCTTTGTGGAGCTCTAAGCAGTTGTCTGGGGAAAGGGTGAGAACAATTAAGCTAACAGGAGTTTTACATTGCACCATGATTGATATTTTCAGAGCGCCTCTAAAGAAAAACTGTTAATTTCCTGCTTTAAAATATACTCTTTAAAAAAATGAAGATATTTACTGACTTAATAAAGAGTCACATGGATGCAGATGAAACTCATTTTAATATGAAACAGATTTCCTTACTGAGAATAAGTTAAAGAGGGTATCCATGACATGTTATGAGGATGTTCTCTTAAAACACTGCAGTCAAATAAAAAATAAGGCAAGTTTTCTGGACACTTGATTGGCTATGCTGTTTCCAATTTCTTTTGGCTGTATTTGCACTAAAAAGTTTTTTTTATGGTTGTTTTATATAGCTTTATGAGGGAACAGCAGTAAATTTTCCAGCAAGCCGAGGTACTAACAAATTATTTTTGGTATTAAGTGGTTGAATATACTTCATAGCTATATATACTTATAGATTCATAAGGAGACTTGTGGAATGTAGAAATGCATGAACATTCACCTCTTCAAAGATAGCTCTGGTAACATCTCCACATCGTACTGTTCCATCATGGCTCAGGGATAGCAGATGAACAGGATTAAATGGAGCAAAATACATGCAGTTTACTGATTGACTATGTGGTATAAAGACATATACTCCATCTTCAGATTTAGAGTTCTGAAAATAAAAAGATTTAATTAAGACAATGTTAAATTGACCATGTTATTTACCATGTTAATGTAATTTCTCTATATCTGGGTTCAGTATCCATCAAGGATAGGACAAGTTTATTTTGCAGTAAGGGAGGTTTAGTTTAGATATTAGGGAAAAACTTTCTAACTATAACACTAGTTAAACACCAGAACAAGTGTTTTACATTTATTGCTCTTCCAAAAAGTTACTTATGTCTCAATTCTGTACGACAACTAATATTGATTTGCTTTTTACTAATCTTTTCTGAATGACTGTATACAGCAACAAATCCATTCTGCTAGGTAAACTAGTAAAACAAGACTGCTTCCAGCACTCCAATTTGCAAATTTATCCCTATTTGAGCCTCTCTGAGGCAAGTCTTTGGAGCCTTGCTCAGGCTAAACTGATATTGATGTCAATGAGTTCTGACTGAGGGAACAGTGCATGATTTTGCTCACAATTTACAGTTCAACATACTACTGACAGGCCCATGCTTTGTTTCCACTCATCCTTTTCATCACTGTACAACTGGCTTTGTTACATGTGCTAGACATTTACCATCAATTTCATAATTACTATACCTCTCAGAGAGTAAGAGCTGCAACTTCTGTTATAGCTTAAGTTCTATCGCAATGGATTACTTTTATTGTTAGAACTGGTTTACGTTCAATTTGGCAATTAAAAACTGAACAGTAAAACTTTCCTACATCTTATCTTCTAATAATGTTAATACCACTACAGCATTCAATCAAAATTCAAAATATAATATATATAAAATAATATATCAAATATAATATAAAATAATATCCAATCAAATTCAAAAGACTTATTTTGGGGTTCTGGTACCATCTTCCTTCTATGGAGATTATTCTTTGCCCCCAAACTGGGCTACCTTCAGTAAACCTAGACTGAATTCAAAGAAAGCCAAGACAGCTATTACATCTTAATTAGTAATACAGGCTTCTCTTGTGGACGAGCTTTCCTGAGGAGGTTAAAGTATCCTTTGCTTTTCCTTTATCATTAGTCATTTGGAGTAAGAGGGGGAGCAGATCTTGTTGCCCATGAACATGATGATAATTCTGTAGGCCTAATTTTCACAACTGTACATGGTAATGTGATAATTTCTGCCTTATGCCACTGGAGAAGGGAGATTCCAGGCTTATGGCAAAAGCATTTCTTTCTTCTTCTGTTGATTTGCAGTATCATACATCCATAGAAATATAGGTCTGGAAGGGGCCTTAAGAAGTAATCTAGTCCATTCCCCCATGCTAAGGCAGGAGTAAATATCCCTAGACCATCCCTGACAAGTCTTTGTTTAACCTGTTCTTAAAACACCCCCCAAGAATAGGGATTCTACAGCCTCCTGAGGTAACTTGTTCCAGTGTTTAACTATTCTTATAGTGAGAAAGTTTTTCCCTAATATCAAAACTAAACCTCCCTTACTGCAAAATAAACTTGTCCTATCCTTGATGGATACTGAACCCAGATATAGAGAAAAATTACATTAGGTCATTTTTAGAGGGTTTTAGTGCGCGCGTGTGATGTGTGCGCGCATGTGATGTGGTGTGTGCGTCTCCATGGCTTGTATCATTTTTGTGTGTTGTAGTAATGACCGAAGGCGCCAGTCAAGAACGTAACCACATTCTGCAGGGTGCTAGACAAGCATATATAAAGAAATAGTCTCTGCTCTTAGAATTTAAGACATAACGTAACAATTCTAACAAACACCAGAAAAAAAGGAGGACAAGTGTAATGAAAATGGGTACTAAGATCAATGATCATGTGAGTCCCCCATTACTTTAGTACATGATCACTTCATAATCTTTAATATTTTTATCCTCCTAACATCCCTGTCAGATAGGGGAGTACTATTATTCCCATTTTATAGGTGAGGAACTGAGTCACAGAGAGAGGTAAAGGTAAAGTCCTAGCCCTTCCGATATCACAGAGGGTATTGCTATTGACTTCAATGGAGGTAGGATTTCACCCTAAATGCATTGCCTGGAGTCACAAGGGGGTCTCTATTGCAAAGCTTGGAACTGGACCTGGGACAGCTGACATGAGAACCACTGGATCATACTTCATCTCGCCATGCAACAACAATGGTTGGTACAACTTGATGGCTCTAAATTATGAGATTTTTTTAAACCTATACATAGCTGGTATTATTTAGTTATCTTTGAGTGTCTTAATCTAGCTAACATTAATTGACTGATTTCTTGGAGGCATCAAGTCAGAAACGGGTCTTAAGGAGGGTTTTTAAGACATGAAGGGCAGTAGCTTTACACACTAAGTCAGGGAAGAGCCAAGAACTGCAGAAGAGAGAAATGGGCATTTAAGATGGGCATCTATGGCAGAACAGAGAGGACAGTGACACAACAGAAGACATTTGCAAATAAGTAGTAAAAGGCAGAATTGTAAAAGGTCTTAAAGATGAAGACAAGAAGCTGGAGTGTAATGCATTAGAAAGACACGGTGCTAGAGTAGACAGTCAAAGAAAAAGCTGGCACATTCAGAACAGTGGGCAAGAAAGATTTTAGTAACAACTTCATTTTGTATGAACCTGAGGGAGCTGATGTGGGTGTCAGGGAGGCCAGAGTGAAAGAAGCTATAATAATCAAGTCACAAGAGAAGGATATGGACAAGAACTTTGACTACAGGAATAACAGAATTTGATTTCAGTCAAGGTGATATGAAAAATAGTAGTTTTGATATGCTAACAAATATTCAATAATTTTCAACAATATGAGAGACAGGTCAGACCAACTTCTGTTGATAAGGGGGACAATGTAGCAAAAATAAATGCATGATAGTGTGTGATGGCACAACAATTCTATTTATATTAGTTGAGATGACAGGATTCCCTCACTGCCATCATCCCAATCGCATGATCTCTTAGATGATCATAATGGTCCCTTTTGACCTTAAAGTCTATGAGTCGTGCACATAAAATCTGTATCGCCTACCCCCACAAAACTATTGCCTCAGAGATGTTACCACCTTAGCACTGGAGCCTCACTTCAGTAATTGTCTACTAATCAGATTTACTAACATTCTCACCAGTTATCTGACCCCTCCTCCCACATAAGATTCCCTATAGATGAATCCTAAGCACAACCCTCTCCTCCCCCAAAGAAATATCACACAAGCAATTTACCAAATCCCAAAGACCAATCTGTCCAGACTTGTCTCCAGCTGCCACCAAGGTCCTGCTTTCAGAAGGATGGATAGCCACAGAACATATTCTATTTTTGACAACTTTTGTAACAGCATCTTCACTCAGGATCATACGACTCAGACCGGATTTGTATCTAGGCAACATCATTAAATTGTTAGTTATTTCCCCAAAAAACGTTAAAATTGACAGAAATAAATGGTTTATAGATTACCTTTCTAAGTTACTTGTGTGTTTTTCAGTATCACTAGGGTTTATCTGCATTGTAAGACAGAAAAAAAAAGTACAAGTTAAATTTGGGCACAGATTTACTGGCAAAGTTATTTTGAGCTCAGGCTAAATGCCCCCCCAAATTAATGAATTATGACAGATACCTGACTTATCTTTAGCCATGTATCCAGAAATGCGTCCGTTAATTCATTGCTCTTACTCTGATTTGCAGGTACCATTGGAAGAGGTCCAGGTGGCAACTGAGGCTATTTAAAGGGCAGAAACAATGTTAAATACCCTGTGCATCTTTTATAGCATCCCAACCAGTTCATTCAACTAGAAAAATGAATAAGCAAAGGGAGCTATTTAGCAATTATTTATTCTACAAACATAAATCTATCCTTTCAAGATATTAAAATGTGAGAAATGTACTTAAAGAAATTCTTATCAAAATATCTTATTCCAGAAGAGAAAAGGGCAGGAAATAGTAAATACAAGTGTATAAACAATTGGCCTCCTATACCCTTTCCTTTTCTCCCTACTCTGAGGTCTGGTCTACATTGAGAGGGGAAAGGGGGGGAGGAAATCGACCGAAGATACACAGCTTCAGCTACGTGAATAACGAGGCTGAAGTCAGTATACCTTCGGCCGACCTACCTGCCATCCTCATGGCGGCGGAGGGCAGTGGCGCACTCCCCCATTGACTCCAGTTTGCGCCTCTCAGCAAGCTGGAGTTCCGGAGCCAATGGGGGTGCCGTCAGCAATCAATTTATCGCATCTTAATGAGACACGATAAATCGATCGCCAGAAGATCAATCGCTACCCGCCAATCAGGCGGGTAGTGAAGACCTACCCTTAGAAGCACTGTCTTCAACAACTAGATAGCAGAAGTTTAGCATTGTTTCTGCAGTAATTCATAAAACCTAAATTATCAGCTCACATAGGAATATAATTTTATGTGTTGCTGTACAACTTCCTCAAATAAGGTAGTGCATGTCTCAGGAAAAAAAATAAGCTAACGAAAAGTTACGATTCAAGATATGCTGAAAACACTAAAACCAAACAAGAAAAATCTGCATTAATGCACACAACATTCTATCAAGATTCTATAATGTCTATAAGATTCTAGGGGAGAGAGATAGCCCAGTGGATTCAGCATTGGCCTGCTAAACCCAGGGTTATGAGTTCAATCCTTGAGGGGGCCATTTAGGTATCTGGGGCAAAAATCTGTTGGGGATTTGTCCTGCTTTGAGCAGAGGGTTGGACTAGATGACCTCCTGATGTCCCTTCCATCCCTAGGATTCTATGAGTGGAAAAGTATTATTGCTTGAGCCACAGAACACAGAATTAACTATTGAACACTCCACTTCTGCCATCAGATTTACCTTTCAATAGAACTTCTCAGAGCATGCTCTGTTGAGATCATTTTGAATAGAATTTACTTTGTTTCTGCACAGCCCTAGATCACTCTCACAGAGCCATATTCTCCTGTTCTTGCTCTCGAGAAGCCCCACAGAAGTCAATGGGACTTTTCATGGAACAAAGTACTACTCAACATGAACAAGGGTGAAAGAATCTGATCCACATTATTCACTGCATGAAAAACTTCTCCAGTATATCCAGGTTATTGAATAAAACTTATTTAGCAATTAGGAATAAGTATTATCATAGTCAAAGCCATTTAGATTTATTAAAAATTTCAGTATCTCTAAATAAATATCTAATATGTTTTAATAAAGCTGCCAAATATGCATTGTACTGTATTTCTTCCTTTCTCCTTCATCATCTTACATATTCATCAACTACTGGGTCTGGCTGTGCTGGAATTTCTGGCAAAGGAACTCCTGATGGATCTACTCTCTGTAAGCGCATAGATCGTCGACGTACTGTCTCAACTTCTGTCTTTTTGGGTTTAACTCTAGAGGAATGGAAATAGTCAAACAATACATATTCAAATAAGCAATGGTTTTTTAGGGTAAAGGAATCCAAAATAGGTTTGGATCTTTATTTCCAGAACTCTGACCCAGACTAATGTCACAAATAGCTTTGATTCATTCCAGAAATGTGTTTTGCTCACAAAATCATGGAAATAAATGTAGGGCTGGAAGGGACCATCTCAAGAGGTTGTCTAGTCCATGGCCCTGTGCTGAGACAGGACCAAAAATACTTAGGCTATCCCTGACAGCTGTTTGTCTACAAAAGAATTACTACATCACATTATGTCTTTAGTCTACATTGTCTAGGAATGTTTACCTTTACTACAGTTTTGGTTTTCAGTTATAATCTACCCTCTCCCCATTTTCCTCTCCCCAACTCTAGATATTTATTCAGTGGCAAACAACTAAATTAACACAGAGTTAAAGCTGCTGGGGGTATATCATCTTCTCGCAAAACAGTGAGTGAAGCAAACCCAAAACTTCTGAAACAGGGAAATGCAAAGTTAAGGTTGCCCATGCAAGCTTAACGCTGATCTTTTCAGCAATGCCTTAATACACCATATTAAAATATGCCTTTACTTTGCCAACCCCGCTGTTGCTGAAATGTACATGTTGAATATATCTTTCTCTTGGCCTCCAATTCCACCCACTAGTCTTCCTTTACATAGTCTTCCATACTGTATTTTATTTTCTTCTTAGTCCTCTGTCCTGTAGCTTGTTTTCCTGTTTTTACTTAATGCCTGTGTTTTTATACTTATACCTATGCCTAATGTTCCCTTTTATCCTTTCTTAAATTTTTCCTCTCCAGCTCCCTTTCCCTTCTTTCCATCATCAGAATGATTTTTTTCTTCTTAGCCAACAAGCTAGATATACTAGATGACTTCTCAAGGTTCCTTCCAGCCTTACATTTTATGATTTTATAAGAACAAGTTGTTCTTGAAATCTCACTGAAAATACAATAGCTACTTTCATGCTATTTTGACCAGAAAGACTATACTACCATTATTTATTTATTTAAGAAGGCAAGGTACAGAAATACACAGTGAAAATCCACCAATGGAGATGTCACAAAGACAGTTTAAAGTAATTGGTGATCCAGATCAGGGGTTCTCACAACAAATTTTTTGGTGGCCTCAGAGCGCAGCCACCAACTGTTGCTGGTGACTGCTGTTATAATTTTAACTAAAATTCCTAATTAAGTTTAGGAAAGACAGAAATAAATATGCACATATACATGTCCAAATCATTCCAATTTATTTATGTTGAAAATTTTTGCAGATTCAATAAAATAATGTACACTTGTCTCTATTCTTTACTAGAACTAAACAGAACAGAAACACAAATAAGGTGCTTTGTACGTTTGTGTCTTTTTTGTTGTATATTGTGTGTTTTGGGTTGCTTTTTTAGAGACTTGCTAGATAGTAAGTCTGCTGCTGTGAAAAGTGATATTAACACACACACAAATATCACTTTTCACAGTGGAAGACTTACTTTGCCCTGGCAAAGCCAGGGACAAACTAAGCCGTGGATGGTGAGGAGGGTACGGGGGCAGTGGGGGCCAGAGGCAATGAGGAGAATGGTTTGGGGGCCAGGTGAGGAATGGATGGGGGGCCAGGGAAGGTGAGGAATTCACTAGCAGCCTTCTCCTCCAGCATTTGTCTCTCCAGAAGGGGACAGGACCCAACCCCTGATGGCAGCACTGGGGAAGGGGTTACTGCTTTGCCCTGTCCCGTATCACAGTCCAGGAGGCTGTGGCGGCAAGACAAGCCCCTGGTAGCTGCATTTGAGAAATGCTGGTCTAGATCCAGATTTAAATATGTACTGTATACATATATAATGATAAAAGCAGAATTAGGAAAAAAGTTGATGCACATCTCAGATATGGTTATTTTACCTTTTGATTCCATGAGATTGTCCTTTGGTTGCCATTTTGCGAAGTCTTGCAGCTGACTTTAAAGAAAAAAGTGTAGAAATGTAAGAAAATCAGATGAACAAGTGGTTTTTTGAAATATTTTTGTGCAATGAAGTTAACTAAAGGAAACTAATGATTACAGAATGACTAAAAATTATAGTTTTCTGTGTTTATTCTCTCTCAATTAATTATCTGACTTGTTCAGTTTATCAGTCAAATTTTCCTAACTTCCAATTCTATAAACTAAAGAGTAAAACTGAAGCTCAAACTGTTGTTTCTGTCTCTTGTTCTTTCAAGTTGTTTTACCCACTATCAAAAAAATTCACTGAATAATGTGGATGGCACACAACAGAATACAATACATCTTGCTATTCTTTAGCTGCATTCATCTTGCAGTGATAAGAAAAACAAAATCCTCAACAAGAAGCACCAAAGTGACTTTAAACAGAAATCTTATTTTAAAAGAGATGCCGATATAGAAAAGCTTGCATTAGATTTTGAATTTATGAATAAGACTCAGAAGAGAATTAGATATATAAAAGCTCTAGTATCAGCAGTTTAACTCACCAAAATTATAATCACTATGGGACTTGAATTCAATATACAACTGCAGGGATAAAGACCAAATTGGGGGACAGCTGAGTGCTTATTCAGTGTTTTATTTCTTTGGACATACGGAGCTTAAGAGCATGATCCATGTCTATGGATAACATTTTAAATGTCACTACTTTAATTTGTTGGATTACTTCCTCCAGTGTGTAGCAGTGTAATACATAGCACTTATAATGCTTTACACAATTTATAAATTAATGAATGAAATCCCACCTTCAAAGAAAAAAAAAAAGCGCGCTATCAAAGAGTATGCACAAAGCATAGTCAGATCACTGTGATAGAACATTGCAATATAGCATTGCAAAGTCAGGTGTGAAGTTTTTATGCCTCTCTCTGAAGCATCTGGCTATAGGACACTGTTAGAGACATGTCTCATAACTAAATGAGCTATGGGTCAGTTTTGGTATGGCAATTTCTATTAGATTTAGAGTGACAATTTTATTCTTACTCTAAGAAAACACCATACAAACCTCAAGCAGCTTTAGAGAAGCAAAAAAATTAGCATTTTCTGTGATGTTCTTTAGTCTTTTTCTTTCATAGGCTGACAGCTGTGAAGATCCATCCTGCATAAACAAATAAAAGCAATTATCCTGTAGGATAATGTTTAGGATATTACACAGATTGCACAAAAAGGCCTTGACTGTTGAGAAAATAAAACACTGTACAAAGTTGCATTGCCTTTTTTTTTTTTTTTAGGTTCCAAGCTTCTTTTACAATTAATGCTACTTTATAGTGAGGAGTACCTGACAGTCCTCCATTTCCAAACAACTGTTACAATATGAGGTCATTAAAAGCAAAAAGGCACAACACACTAGAAAGTTGACAAACTGGTTAAAACAGAATTGGGAGGAATGGGGAAAAGCTGCACATTACAACATACACCTAGATAGTAATGCTTTAACAGAGCTCCATCAGTATGGCCAGAAAGTGTCCAGTCACAGACGTGACTGCAGGTGAGTCGCAACTTAGGTGCATTTAACATGCACGAATTCAGCTTTGCAAAAACCGAAAAAAAAACCTGAACAATTTAAAAACTCCATCTGTACAGTGCAGGCAATTCCGCCCGCTATTCAACTCACGAGAGTTTCACTATACGCAGTTTTCGCTTTACGCTATAACCGCAGAACGGAACCCCCATGTCAGATGAGACTTGCCTGTATCAATTTATATTTTGCCTTAATACAAAGAGAAGCTGTGGATTCTTTGTTTTACCTTACTGCAGAAGCATTCTCCCTACCCCCTCAAAAAGATATACCACAACAGGAAAGGATAAAACATACCAGCCCCAAAGACTGATATTTAAGGAATGGTGACTGAATTAAATTTCTAGAAGGCACACCTGCTGAGTTTCAAAGATCTGAAGAAAAATGCGGGAAAGCTAGTCAATATGGTATCTTTAGAAAATCTTTATTAATTGCACATACTGACAGAAGCCAAGCTGGTTTTGAATCAGGATAGGAGTGATTTGCACATACAGCTCAGGCACACACTTATGAAGATGGAGTTTTAAAGATTTGTGTCAAAGTTCTTTATGGATGTTAACATTATTTCAATAAAAACTTTAATATTACACTATAAACAATAAATGAAAGCATGAGGCAATTATACAACACTGAAAATGTTCAATAATACTGATATTAGGCAGTCTAATAATAGCTGTCTTTGGTATTGTTTATAGAAAAAAATTGAGTCCTTTTTAGAACTAAAGGTAGCTAAATAATTTATAAGATTGGAATTATTCAGATGTATATCTTTCAGTTATATTCATAAGCAAAATACCGGATGCAAGTGGAATAAGCTGTGTTCTATTTCTTGGTACCTTAGAGAAAAAGGGAAATGCAGTACATTCTGAAAATTATTATTTGGATTACTACAGCACAGGGATCAGCAACCTTTGGCACATGGTCCACCAGAGAAAGCCGCTGGCAGGCCGGGCTGGTGTGTCTACCTGCAGCGTCTGCAGGTTCAGCTGATCGCAGTTTACACTGGCCAAAGTTCACCTTTCCAGGCCAACAGGGGCTGCGGGAAGCTGTGTGGGCTGAGGGATGTGCTGGCCACCACTTCCCATAGCCCCCATTGGCCTGCAACAGCAAACCACAGCCAGTGGGAGCTGCGATAGGCCAAACCTGCAGATGCTGCAAATAAACAAATCATCCCAGCCCGCCAGCGGTTCTCCCTGGTGGGTCGCATGCCAAAGGTTGCCAATCCCTGAACAGCACTTAGGAACCCAGTATACTAAGCCCTGTACAATAACAGAACAAAAAGGCAAACTCTGCCCAAAAGAGCTTACAGTCAAAGTGTAAGAGAAGAGACAACAGATGGATAAACAGACAGTAGAGTACTTTTCTTTTTCTGATAAAAAAACTTTTGAGAACCAATCCTGAAACTGATACCACTCAGGAAGGCCCATGTGGAGTCAGCAGCAGGATCAAAACCTTAGGTTGGATTTTTGCTATTGGGATTTTGTTTAGATATGACTACTTGCAAGAAGTAGTCTCTCATACATTACAGACTGTCAAGATTAATTATGCTAAGCAAACTCTAATATTTACCTGCAGACAATATGTATTGTCTTAGATCTTTTTTCTCAACTGATGATTATGTAAAAATGAATCTTACCTTGAATAATTATGAAAAACATGATCTTATTTTTCTATCTTCAAAAAAATGAAGTAAAATAATTGTATTCCCTTAAACCCAGTACAATAGTTTTATTCCCTTTGCTATTTTCTAAGGGGCAAACAGTTCCTCATTTACAAAATCATCAATACTTGAGGTTTCAAAAAGTGCAAGATAGCAAATAAGACAAACTGAGGGCTAGGCTAAGAATATACTGAGGAAGCTAAAAATAAAAGAGAATATAGTCACAAAAACACGTTTTGTTTCTTACCAGATAAGATGCCTCGGAATTACTTCCTTCACTGTCTGTATCCCAACTGTTTTCAGAATTGTGATCAACTGTAACTAAGGTGTTTGTGGGTGACACCACGCTATTTTTATTATGAAGTGAAGACATAGTGGGGATTACTCCTTGGGGACTGGAAGAAGCCTTGTAGGATACATCTCTTATTTGCTGATTTGTGGGATCATCATGGGATTTTTTAACTTTTGGTTCTCTTTCTGAAGGCCCTTCATTACCAGAAAACTTCTCTAGTAGGCGTTTCTGGGGCAGACGTTTGTTGCGTCTCTCTTCTTCCATGGACACCGGGGTGAGAAGAACTTTCACTTGTTTTCCAAAAGCTGCTCTTCTTTCAGCTTTTTCTGCTACATAGTTCATACTGGGGTGTTCTTTAGGTGTGTGCTCCTACAGAAATGCATTAGAGAAAAAAATAAAGTATACTATACTAGAACTCAGCTCTACATAACTAGCAACAGGAAAAAATCATTTGAAAACTAGCATGCATATTAAATATCATAGAATTGTACAAACACTTTGGTGCAAAGAAAATACTGTTGCTGGGATTTTCTCATGCCTTATAGATGAAGACCAAAGCTTTCCTCCCAAACAATGTGCCCTTACCTTGGGGTGCCTATGCTCCTAAAGCAAGCAACATCAGCAGTTCCTACCGATGCAACTGCAAGGAAGGGCTTAGGAAACACTGCTGGAAACATCCCCCCAGGTTTCCTCCGACTCCTCTCAGTTTACACACAGAGGGCTGGCTCTCCTGCCTCCAGGGATCCGGCAAGCCCCAGACCGTCCGAGCCGCCCCACTCCTTCTCAGACCCACATTAACTTCTGTCTGACCACTAATCCCCTGCCTACCTTCCCCAGGGCGGCCCCGCTGGGAGCTGCAGGAAGCGGGGGCTGGAAGGTTTGCACCGTTTAAAGCCAGCTGCCGCCGCCTGGCTCTGTAACTCGCCGGGCAATGCGGGTCTGGAGAGCGAATTCGGAGTCAGACCGTCCAGACGAGGAACGGGTGCCAGGACAGCGATCCCATCCTGCTCAGCCGCGGAGTCAACGGGCTTTTCCCGCTCGAGGCAACTAAAACGTCGCCAGGTTTCCTTGTTCTCGGTCTCGAGGGGGGCTGGGCCCGGCCCTCTCGGGCTCAGCGGCGCCTCGGTGCCAGGCGCTGTACAAAGGCAGCCGAGCCGCTCCCCGCCCCCAGAGGCGAGGACGCGGCACCTGCCAGGGACGAGCCCGGCTCGGGGAAGCGGCTGCCCGGGGAAGGGAGCGGGACAGGCAGCCGCGAGGCGCCGACGGGCCCACACGCGCCGCCTGAGGCGCTGCGGGCAGGGCGTGCGGACGAGGCGCCCCGGGGGCCGGTCTCACCCGGCTCAACCGACTGACCTGCATCCGCTGGCGAGCGAGCGGCGACAGCGGCTCCTCAGCCCCGAGCGTCTCGGCCCGCGGCATCTCCCCGGTGCGGCGCCGCGCGGGACCGGCCGGGGCGGGGCCTGGCCTCCCCTTCCCGCTTATGCAAGGGGGAGGGGCGCGGTTACCTAATAGGGCGAGGGGAGGGCAGCGCCCCGCCATTGCCCGCAGGCGGTCCCGGTGTGGGCGGCCCGCGCGCCAAGAGCGGGGCGGCTCCATCCGGGCTGGGAGCTCGGGGCGCGGCCCTTGCATGTAAGCAGCTGAGGGGTTCGCGCCTTAATGGAGCCCAATGGCAGTTACCTCAGCAGCGGCCTGGGCTGCAGCCTGAGGGAGGAAGGGGTCAGACAGGCAGTGGTGCTGGCACTAGGGCTGAGACACACACACCCTCTCTCTTACTTTCCATCGTATGGAATCCTAGAAGATCAGGGTTGAAGGGACCTCAGGAGGTTCCAGTCCAACCCCCTGCTCAACGCAGGACCAACCCCAACTAAATCATCCCAGCCAGGGCTTTGTCAAGCCTGACCTTGAAAACCTCAAAGGAAGGAGGTTCCACCACCTCCCTTGATAACCAATTCCAGTGCGTCACCACCCTCCTAGGGAAAAAGTGTTTCCTACTATCGAACCCCACTGCAACTAGAGACCATTACTCCTTGTGTCATCTGGTACCACTGATCCATCCTCAGTGGATGGAGTCTAGATCCATCCTCTTTGGAACCCCCTTTCAGGGAGTTGAAAGCAGCTATCAAATCCCCCCCCCCCCCATTCTTCTCTTCTGTAAACTAAACAATCCCAGTTTTCTCAGCCTCTCCTGATAAGTCATGTGCTCCTGCCCCCTAATCAGTTTTGTTGGCCTCCTCTGGACTCTTTCCAATTTTCCCACATCCTTCTTGTAGTGTGGGTCCCAAAACTGGACACAGTACTCCAGCTGAGACCTCATCAATGTCAAATAGAGGGGAACGATCGCACCCCTCGATCTGCTGGCAATGCCCCTACCTATACAGCCCAAAATGCTGTTAGCCTTCTTGGCAACAAGGGCACAATGTTGACATATCCAGCTTCTCATCCATTGTAATTGCCAGGTCCTTTTCTGCAGAACTGGTGCTTAGCTAGTCAGTCCCCAGTCTGTAGCGGTGCATGGGCTTTTTCCATCCTAAGTGCAGGACTGTGCACTTGTCCTTGTTGAACCTCATCACATTTCTTTTGGCCTAATCCTCTCATTTGTCTGGGTCACTCTGGACCCTATCCCTACCCTCCAGCGTATCTACCTCTCCTCCAGCTTAGTGTCATCTGCAAACTTGCTGAGGGTGGAATTCATCCCATCATACAGACCAATACTAAAGATGTTGAACAAAGCGAGCCTCACCCCTGGGGCACTCTGCTCACTATTGGCTGCCAATTAGACATCAAGCCATTTATCACTACCTGTTGAGTCCAACAATCTAGCCAGCTATCTCCTGTATAGTCCATTCGTAATTCATCATATACAAGGTTTTCTTCAATGGTTCTCAGCACCCCCACTATCGAAATGGTTCCAGGTGACTCCATGGAGAGAATACCAGAAAGGCTGAACTTAACAGGCCCCGTAATGCCTCAGCAGGAAGGCTGATGGTAAGACCAGCTGAAGGAAAAATCCCAGGGGGGAGGTGGATCCCATGCACTGACCGATGCACATCACTGAATAAATCAGGCTGGAGTCCTGTTATAAAGAACATGCTTCCGCAAGCACATAATGCTATGGTGATCAGTAATGATTAGAAAGTAATGGTTTAATGAGAGAGAAGTAACAGGTAAAAGAATAATGAGATGAAATGTAATTAAGGGAAGCTTGTAATAGCTAATCAGACTAGCATAGCATGGAAAGGTAGGGGTGAAAAGCACATTGCTTGGTTCATTTAAAATCTGTCTCCATACCGCACTAGAAAATATAGGAGTTGAGAGATCAGGTCAGATTTTTCTTATCCTCAACATAGAACCACACTGGTAACCTTTTGCCAAATAAGAGTGGACAGTAGATAAACACATTTCCACAAAACCTTTCCTGATAGAAGTGAAGAAGTCCATTAGCTGGTATTATACAGAACACAGAATATTTGTGCATTAGTCCAAGGGTATATGAACTAGATCTTCTCCTAGCAATGGAGGAAGGTAAAATGTCTTTCCTAGATTTATCAGGAGATTTTGGTAACTTGAGTCCACAACATTTTGTTTATTTGCCTTCAGAATCTCATAAGTGGGAGGCTTTAAGTAGATTCTTTCCTTCTTCGGTGGAGATCTTAGAGAAGGTAATGAGTACTTGCCACCACTCTTTTTTACCTAGGAAACTCCTGGTAGTCTGTAAAGCTTTTTGTTGCTCCTCTTCAATATGCATGTATGACCATTGGGGACATAGTAAGAGAATCTACAGTACCACCTGTGTTGGTCAGTCATCTCAGTGAGAATCTTGAATATGGAAATTTCTATGCTTTCCCATCACCTAAGAGAGGTAGAGAAGTCCATATAACAACCTCGATAAGGTCGAAGTGATGCTAATATGAGAAGCAGCCTGTGCTGACAAACTGGAGAGTTCAGAAAACAGTTCCAATGGTTAGATGTCTGAAAAAACCTGCCTTCAGTGAAACTGTTAAACTAAACAGATTTTCTTTAAAGACAAGATTAAAAAGTGACTTCACTGTGGTCTACAAGTACCTGCTTAGGAAGAAGAATTTTATAGGTGTTTTTAAAGCTGGGAGACAAAAGAACAAGGGCCAATAGCTTGAAGCTGAAGCTAGACAAATTTAGGTTAGAAATAAGAGGCACATTGTAATGGTTAGGGAAATTAGCCATTGGAACAACTTACAAAGGGATGTGGTATATTCTCAATCACTTGAAGTCTTTAAATTATGATTGCCTGTCTTTCTAAAATATGTTTCTAACTCAACTAGAAGTTATAGGTTTGATGCAGGAGTTGGTGAAATTGTCATGCAGATCAGACCAGATAGTCATAATAGTCATGTCTGGGCTTAAAAATCAATAAAGCATTTAAATAAATGGATAGGGGTGAAAGTGCAATTTATCAAGTGCGGATGTGTGGCCTATGTTGATGCTGTTCAGAGCTCATGAAGATAGAAGGGTGCTTTGAAGCTCTGGAGGAAACACCACAAGCTGGGTAAGATCCCAAGAATGCCCTTACCTCAGGCAGCACCTATGTGTCTGACAGACCATAAAGCCTTGCAGCTTTCACACATACTTAGGCCAGGCTTCAAATGCCAACGGGCTGCTACACACAGGAGACGTGGGGGAAACATTCAAGACTATGAAACCAAAACTGAAACCTCAAATTAAGAAACTCATCCTAAGACGAAAACAATTCAAGACCAGCTAGCTAGCTCTGAGCTACTGAAGGATATCATCCTTTATTAGTATAGTCAATCAGGTTCATGGCTCCAACCATCACTGCTGGTAATTGGGTTTGAGCTACAGTCATATACATTCAATATGTGGGATCAGAGAGAGGCAATTCTCAAAGAATTAGAGCATTCTTACAATGATTAATCACTAAACTACTAAGTCTTCTATAATCAATCAAAATTAGCATGTTCTTTTTATAATAAGAATATTTAGCATCAGGGAAGAATTAAAAGTTCCAAATAAAGAAATGCATTTATCTAAAAGCATTTATTTAAACAAATACACTCTTTGTACTGTACAGATGTATGATGTCAAACTTTAATACATTTGAAAAACTGGAAGTTAATGGAAATGCTGACAGTATGGAGCTTTATACAGTATTTACATTCTAGTAGTTACAATAGTGAGTAGGAAGGTTTAAGGAATTGTCTGTTTTGGGGCTTTGGTGGTGCCATAATTCCCAGTTTCCTACTGGTTCCTGGCATGATCGTAGCACCATAAGATGTTGACGTGTATCTTGATGATGTCTGGGCTTTGGTGTTAGAAGAGATCTTTTTGTTGTTGATATAACCTCTAGAAATTTAGAGAAAAAATGATTTAGTACATCAACATGATACCCAATACCATAAACCTGTATATTACATTTTATCTAGAACATGATGAGCAATGTAAATGGGAGAAGGGAAATGGCAATTTTTAGTAGTTTATAGCTCAGCAAAAAGTTGAATGGAATTTTAGGGAACAAAGGAAAGATATTCCCTCGCTCAAGCCAAATATCAAAGGCTGCAGCAAACAATGAAGATCTAAGTGTCTCTCAGAAAAAGGTCAGAAGAATCCTTTATAATAGAAAGTTCTAGACTACCTATACTACTGATTCCCCCTATAACTGTTTCACCCACCATTTATTATTCCCCTTCTGTGGTGGGATGCCACAGTGTTTTGTGCCTAGAACACTACACAGTAATTTTTAGGAGGGTAAGCGTGAATAACATCTCCAAATGAACCAGAAGGTAACCTTTGCTCTTCCCACAAATTTCATTATTTTCTGATCTGGACGTAGCATGTTCATTCATGCAGATGTGCTAGTGCTACTTAAAAATATCTCTGACTACATAATCTTTGTGAATAGTGGAAAATCATTTCCTTTGGCAATTCAGGAATAAAAACAGAATAAAAATGTGTTACCTAAGGACATCGAGAAGACGGGACTCTTTGCAGACACCGCACAATTAAGACAAAGTTTTTTGGGGAGCAATGGACATGAACTTTGTGTTAGGAGTGAAAAAGATCTGTTTTGAAGATTGCTCTCTGAATGGCATAATGAGACCAGACAATTTTCCTGTGCCTTCCGGCTTCCTTCTAATTTTCTAAAATTAATATTAACCTACATTTAGTTTCCAGTGTCTTTAGACTCAAGTAACTTATGAATTAACATTATCCAGGGTTTTTTCCCCTGTGATTCTCATCTAGAAGAGGAAATGTATTGGATAAAGAGATATTTGCACTAATCTTGTTTGTATCAAATGCTGCAGAGTTTATCTCATGATTCATTATAGCTTCAGACCTTCTCTGTCCAATGTTTTAAATACTGTTGTTATGGAATAAATGCATTTTAGGCAGCAAACCACCATACAGTTCAAGCCCCAACCTCTGGGGGAAAATGTCCTCTGCATTTCAAAATCCTCCTTGCTGTTGACAAGAAATAAATGAATGCTTAAATAGTCATTGTGTATGCAGAACCTACAAGGTTGCTTGTTTGGTACCTATATATCCACAGTGAACAAATGGAGCACAAGTTAGGAAACAAAAATGTAATGTCCCAGTACCAATAGTATACAGATAAGGAAGTGAAGCAGAGCTATATTGTTGGGTGTTCTATATGAGAAGCTGTGGGCAAGAGAAGGGGGAGAAAGACAAAATGTTTACAAA
This sequence comes from Dermatemys mawii, assembly GCA_007922305.1. Taxonomy (NCBI): domain Eukaryota; kingdom Metazoa; phylum Chordata; order Testudines; family Dermatemydidae; genus Dermatemys; species Dermatemys mawii. The sequence goes on along the minus strand of ML677366.1, from coordinate 1,307,314 downwards.
TGGAAAGGGCAAACCAGACCACAAAACTAATACTCAAGCTTCCAAAATCATGTTCTAGCACTAATTCCAAGTGAGTAAGCAAAAAAATATGAAAAAAAGATTCCTAACAGCATTCTTTAAATTTTGCTCAGTTATCTTGCCTGCAAAAGTTTCAAAAACAGTGGAAAGGTATGCCAATAAAATTATGGCTTGATTTAAGTTAATATCAGAATTAAAAGCTGCTGCAGAGCAAGCAACTTTAATAGGAGCTTTTAGGAAATATAGATATCACCAATCAGAGTGACAAAGGAAAACAAGAACATCTGCAGTTGTGTACTATACTGAAAACTACAAAACTAGTATTTGGTAATGAACTTACATTTCAGGACTCTGGCAGGCTGCTTAGCATGTAAAAGGTATATTTACTTGCAATTCCAGCTGGAAAATTACAACTGGAGAATGTCTGTCCCACTTTCATTTTTAGGGGACAGAAGGAGATCTCAAAGGGAAGGCACAGAATCAATCTTAGAATATTTTTTTCGTTATCTGAAAACAGTTGTGTATGTGATGTGAGTTTTTTCAATCCCTGGATCCCACAGTTTACTGTAATTCTATGGTCTTCCAGGACCTTAACTTGATTAAAATGAGACTGGAGGAGTAAAATCCTTAATGTATTGTCATGCATAAGATAAGGCTCTTACTTCAAACCCATTTCCCACTGCTACATGGGGTGCATGTCTCCTGATACTGCCACCCCCCTGGATGCCTAGGGAGCAAGGAAGAGATCATCTGCTCTGCACTTTATATTCTAGCCTTGTGTGAAATCAGAAAGAGACAAGCACTTCTCAGATCCAGGGACACCACAGGAGTCATATATGCTTCTGGAGTACCACTGCTGTACAATAATGACTTTATAAAGAGGTTATAAATGCTTTCAAATCCACGTTTTTCATGCTTCTGGGCTAATGCCTCTCTCCCCCATCACCATTTTCCTATTGACTATATTCTTCAACATGAAATAAATTAAAGCAACCTTAATCCAACACTCTAGTGGGTATTTTTATCATCATGCTCTTTTGGTTAAACCAATGTTACAAGTATTTGCATATTACATACCCCTTGGAATGAGACTGCTGGCTATCACCATAACCTGTTTTTTTCTTCTTGGATTCTCTGGAGAATGGTGGTCTTTTCCTCTTCTTTCCTTTGTTTGTGCTGTTGCAAAAATAGCTAGAAGTTGTGTGCGTCTCCTCTATCTCCTCACTCTCACATTTTCCAGCATCCATGTCCACGATTTGGTGAGAGTCAGTGTCTTCTACAAATGGATCTTTTGTTAGAACTAAGGCAATTGGGACAACTTGATCTAAAAATTGTCAGTGATTGAGAATCACCCAGAACCCTTGATAAATACACTGGACCGTTGCTATAACCGTGTCGCTATAGCGCAGATTCACATATAGCATAGGCGCGGCCATGGATCCCAAATTCGACTACCTTAATTGGGATCCATGGTATCGTGGTTAACGCGGTACCACGCATGGATCCCAAACCCCGCGTTCTAGCGAGGGTCTGGTTTAGTTCCAATGGCTAATTACCTTCCCCACTAATAATTTATGCCTTATTTTCGGCCTGAATTTGTCTAGCTTCAACTTCCAACCATTGAATCATGTTATACTCTTCTCTGCTAGATTTACAGTTGAACAACATAAGTCATTGGAGAACTTTAGTCTGCGATTTGTTCACTCATGTTACCAATACTATCCCATAACTAGTTGACATGAATGGGAAAATACAGTGCAAGATACACCTCAAGGCTGAAAATCTCCTCTAGGCTCCCATCCATGAAAGGCCAGCCAACAGATGAGCAATCTTACTTTTCTTCACTCATTCTTACTCAGGACATTTGACGCCCAGTTATCCGCCATCTATTTTTTAAAAGTTATAGTAAATCTCTCCCCTTCCACACCCCACCCCACCACTTGCCTCTCAGTTAAGGACCCTTCTTTGCTCTGAAAAGCCACAGTTTTTAAAACTGAAAGTTCAAACTGAGGCCATAAAGCTGTATTTTAACATGGCCCCCTTATTTATGTAACTTTATACAGAGAAAAGGCTTTTAAATAAAAAGCACATCCAGTTAGATGCAAGGCATACTACACCTGACAGTGTCCATTCAGAGTACTTTTGCATAACTTGAATTATTTCTGCACCATACTTTTCCAGTTTGTCTTCTGTAACACCATCAATCTGAAGCAAAACCTCGGAGTCAGAAGACAAGGTTTCTGTATGCAGACGTAAAGAAATTTGATTAGATAAAATTTATATCAAACAAAACAGATTTTGCACACTTTTTTTTTAGAAAAGGAACATTTTAGGTTTAAAAATCAGATAAAGTGTAGATTGAATGAGACAACAAGATGTATTTTTGGAATTTTGTTGGAAGATGGGCAACATGTTGCCCCCATCAATAGGATGTCAGAACTACCAACTCCCAGTCATATACTAAACAAGGAACAAACTGAATCAGAGAAAAATCTTAAATGCTCTTTCAAAAGCTCCATTATAGACCTTAATATGTAATAGACAAATAGCATTTAATCATGCCCGTCAGAGCACAGTTTAGGAATGGGGTTTTAAAGAAATCAGGGCAGAATAGCACATATGCCTCTTTTCCAGCAGACTACCTCCCAATTAGCATGTACAGTACAGTCAGCAGCAAGCTGAAGGATGGAAGTCAATCAGTGTGCTTTCAAACTGTCATAAAGCGTGCCTCCTCCCCAAGATAAGCCCACCTCTTAGATGAATCGTGCCCTCAACCAGAAATAGCCTACTGCCCCCATAGGAGTTCTGGTCATGAGGATAAACATTACCTGCTATTCTCTTGAGTGTAGCAGTGTTAAAAATATTGAAGTAATGGACATCAAAAACTTTTCCAAGAGTTTTGCAAACATCTGTAAGTTCCACAAGACATTTCTTAACTATCTCCTCCCGTTGTGACATTTTTGTCACTGAAGCCCTTTGCTTTCGAATACTGCTGGCATTCTCAGTTTCATAGAACTCCACCTGTTAAAATGAGAAATGAAATAAGTAATTAATCTAAAGGAGAGAAATTCCAGAGAGGCTGAACAGCAGATATCTGGCCTTTAGCCAGTAAAAACTCTTAAAAAACATTTGTTACTGACTTACGGTAACTGTTTACCCAGAAAGAACAACAACTCTGCACAAGATCCTTTTTGTGTGTATGGGGTTTTTCACCAGGGATCCCAAAGCCACTTGGTTACTAGGCATAATCCTTTTTAAAGGATTGTAGGACTGAGTTCACAAAACATGGGAAAAAGAAAACAAAAAAAACACACCAAGTTTGGGTGGGGAGCTGGCTATGCAGCCTCTTGTATAGTGCAGCTTTCCTTGAAGTTTAACACTGGCTAGTGAAGATGGCTGAGGAACTGCAGATAGACAGGGGTTAGGAGAGAAAGGAGCAGGGCAGAAACTGCCTCAGGGAAAGGAGAGAGTTGTTTTTTTTTCTTCACTTAACTAACTCCTTTTGAGTCCTAGGGAAACACAGGACTTTGCCAGTTTTGTTTCTCCATTTGTGGGGTGTAACCCAGTTGATGCCCCCTCATGAACCACTTTTTGAGTCATGCCCTACCACTTGCAAAGTGCTTGATTAGAGCATTGGTCTGGAAACCAGATCTCCTGCATTCTATTCCTTGCATGTGACTAGTATTTTCTGTATCACAGTTTCCATTATCTATAGCAGTGGTCTTCAAAGTGGGGTGCACGAGACTCCGGCACCACCGTCAATCCCGCCCGGGAGATCACCGAATAGACCGGCGGTCTATTTTTGTCCCGCCGAAATGCCGCTGCAGAGAGCGGAAGCTTTCAATTCGACGGACATACCCTGGGGGAGGCCGTGAGGGGACACCGGGCTGTGGAAAGGGGCTGCGACCGGAAATCTTTGAAGAACACTGATCTACAGGTAGGTTATATTAGTACTCGACAACTCACTGGTGTTTTGTAAAGTTTAACTAATGGTTGCAAAGCATCCTGAAATTACTGAATAAATACGATTATAGAAATAAAGTTATTTTTGTTTTTAAAAAATCCCAGCACTCAATGTAAATTCAAAGCGTGTTCTTAAAGCAGAGAAGAGCAATATCAGTTTCATTTTAATGTAAGGAGGAAACACAAAATGTAGAATTAAAGACAAAGTAAATTTGTTACACACCTGTAGATATCCATCTAGGACAGCCTGTGCTCTCTCCCCTACGATTACATAAGCTACTGCTTGCTCGCTAGCAGTGATGTACAATTCTTCCTCAAGAATCTTATCCAGTACCAGCTTTCTAAACAGCCTTTCCACATTATGTCGTGAGTAGGCAGCTCCCTTCCCAAATATACCAGACTGAATCCTAGCACTTTTCACACCTGTTTAGTAAGAATACACAAATTAGTCTAATAGCCAAGCCAGTATGTCACACAACTATGGAAGCTATGGAGCCACTTTGCACAGCCAGTTCACAAAAATCTGAACAAGTGGCAGACGCTTGAAGACTTACAAGAATTATCATTTTATCTACCCGATATAGTCTGGCTAATACTAGGGCACATGCCATATGGATTACTCTCAGGAAGGAACTCTATTTGTATATATCTTGTTTCAAGCTTCTGCCCATGCTTTATGGGCCCTCTCGGGTACAGTCAAGATTTGGCCTATACACAATATTTGAGCAGTAGAACAGAACTTACCCAAGAAAATGTCAATCATCATGTTCAACGTATACCTTCCAGAACCTGCATTTCTTCTCCCCATTTGTCCACAATGCTCTTGAACAAATCTTATAATACTTTTCACTTCATCAGTCACATTTCTTGATTTGTAATCCTATCACAATAGATTTGATTAGAAAGATTTGTTTCCATTGTAACTAAAACCATTTGCTACTGACAACTGTTTCTCACTACTAGACTTTTTCAATCATAAATTAATTCTGATCCACATTAGTTCTTGCCTATTTTAGCCATTTACTGATATGCCATTGCCATGGGAATTTTAGGTTAGTAAACAATCATTTGAAAATGTAAAAGGATCAATAAAGTTAAAGAAAAGATATTTCAAAGCAATTTTATTGTTGTACAAAATTGATTCAGTATTCCAGAAGGCTGGAAAAAGGCAAATATAGTGCCAATCTATAAAAAGGGGAATAAAGTCAACCTAGGGAATTATAAACCTGTCATCTTAACTTCAGTACCCAGAAAGATAATGGAGCAAATAATTGCGCAATCGATTTGCAAACACCTAGAAGATGATAAGGTGATAAGTAACAGTGAGCATGGATTTGCACAGAACAAATCATGGCAAGCCAACCTAATAGCTTTCTTTCACAGGGCAATAAGCTTTGGGGATGGGGGAAAGTGGTAGATGTGATATCTTGACTTTAGTAAGGCTTCTGATACTGTCTTGCATGACCTTTTCATGAAGAAACTAGGGAAATGCAACCTAAATGGAGCTACTGTAAAATGGGTGCATAACTGGTTGGAAAATCATTCCCAGAGATTAGTTATTGGTGATTCGCAGTCAAGTTGGAAGGGCACATCAAGTGGGGTCCCACAGTGATCAGTTCTGGGTCTAGTATCTTCATTGATTATTTAGATGGATGGCACAGAGAATACACATTTAAAGTTTGCGGACAATACTAAGCTGGTAGGGGTTGCAAGTGCTTTGGAAGATAAAATAAAAATTCAAAATGATCTGGACCAACTGAAGAAATGGTGTAAAATAAATAGGATGAAACAAAAAGGACAAAATCAAAGTACTCCATTTAGGAAGGAGTAATCAGTTGCACACTGCCTAGGAAGGAGTACTGCAGAAAGAGATCTGGGGATCATAGTAGATCACAAGCTAAAATATGAGTCAGTAGTGTAATGCTGTTGCAATAGAACACAACCAAACATCATTCTGGGAGGTATTAGTAGGAGTGCTGTAAGCAAGCCATGAAAAGTAATTCTTCCACTCTACTTCAGGTGAGGCTTAATCTGCATGAAATATTGTGTCCAGTTCTGGGGGCCACATTTCAGGAAAGATGTGGACAAATTGGAGAAAGTCCAGAGAAGAGCAGCAAAAATGATTAAAGGTCTAGAAAACATGACCTGTAAGGGAAGATTGAAAAAACTGGGTTTGGTTAGTCTGGAAAAGAGAAGACTGAAAGAGGACATGAGGACAGCTTTCATGTACATAAAAGAGGAGGCAGGAGAAAAATGGTTCTCCTTAACCTCTGAGGATAGGATAAGAAACAATGGGTTTAAATTGCAGTAGGGACGGTTTAGGTCGGACAAAAGGAAAAATTTCCTGTTAGGGTAGTTAAGCACTGGAATAAATTATCTAAAGAGGTTGTGGAATCTCTGTCACTGGAGATTTTTTAAGAGCAGGTTAGACAAACACCTGTCAGGGATGGTCTCTAGAGAATACTTATTCCTGCCATAAGTGCAGGGGACTGGACTACAAGACTTCTCAAAGTCTTTTCCAGTCCTATGATTCTTTTTGGTTTAACAGAGTTTATACACTCATACTGCAAGAGTAATGTTTGAGTATTATGTTAATCAAATTAACTAACTTTTAAAATATCCATGTAGTATTTACACAACTCAACAATTATGAGAGTTGGATGCATAAATTCTAGTGCATCCAAATGATAATATACTATCTAGAGTATACCTTATGTGAGGTAGTGCTCTGAGCACAGGATTAAGTAGTAAAGTCCTTTGGACTATAATATTGACTCACAGTGGAAACAAATACCTTTCTGCCTCAATTTCACTATCTGTAAAATGGTATCATACTTACCTACCTTGAGGTATTATGGGGATTAGTGTTTGAAGTCCTCTGCAGTTTAAAAACAAGGTGTACTAACATCAGCAGACTTAAAGAATCTTACATTTGGTGGGGGGACAAAAAAAAAAGTCCTCCTGCACTTTTTCCCCACCAATTAGTTTTTTCTTAAGGTAATAGGACTCCTTTCTAAGGCACTTAAAAACTATTTCTTAACTTTTCTTGAACACAGTAATTTATATTACAATTATTAATCTTTCTAAAAGTTAATTCAGAACAAGGAAAAATATGAGTAAAGGGTAAGTAGGTCAATATATATATGAATTAAACCTAGCCTTTCATTTGTGGATTTATTATTAAATTTGGAATATTTATTTTAAAATGTCATCTATTGAATTACTAGGAGCACCAGATATTTAAACCAAATATCAGTAGATACTTGATTGGCCTACAAAGCTGGGAAAGCTGGAAGAAAAGGTGGCTTTAAGATATCCAACAACCCTTTTGTTTTACTCCTGTTCACACTAGCAATCTGCTGATCAACAGACCTTGACCTTTAGAGACTGCAAACCCTCTCCTACCCAACCATTCCAAATTAGTATCCATTATGATGTGGCAGCTTTGTGCTCCTCTGACAGCACAAAGCTGCCTTAGAGCCTCTTAGGTGGCAGCTGGAAGATTCCACCAGTGGGGGAGAATTCGTAGGTGGCATAGCCACCATAGAGAGTTCTGTGCCAGAGAGAGTTCTTCTGGCACAGTAGGCATGGCTGTGAGAAAAGAGGTGTCGGAGAGTATCCTTAAACTTCCAAGTCCCCAGCAGCCCCAATAGTTCCTGGGGTCCACCTGCAGCTAGTGTAAGTCTGATCTAGGTTACATCTTGGGACCAACTCAAAACACTTGGTATCACTAGGCATGAAGGATCTTACTCAGCTTCTCTGTACTGCCTTCTAGACTATATTAGCAAGTTTTCTTAAGGCTGGTAAAAAAAACACCCCCCACAATTTTAAGAGCTGAAATTTACAGATGTAATTTTTTACCTTCTTTCTACAGCAGTTGTCACAAGTTACTTCTGGGTGTTCCTTACAAAAGTTAAGATTAAAACCAGTTTCCCCAAAGTAAGCCAAAAGCTGTATTCTCCGGCATTCATGTACATTCTCACAGTAATGAACCATACTGTAAAGGTTGTCAAAGTGGGTTTTTCTTGTTTGTCTGTTTCCATCTTTTTCCACTGAAATAAAAGGGATGCATTCATTGTATTTATTACACAATGTACAAAAAGGCTAAAGTCATTACTGATCAAACAAATTACCTCCAACACTTAGATAAAAGTAGTCAGCTACCTAGGCAAAAAAGTACATTCTAAGCCAGTCAAGACACCTCATTCCACTTCAAGAACTTAAGAACATGGGTGAGAAAAAGAAAAAACAGACACAGTCTCAGTATCTGCCCCAGAGTAGAAGTTTGGAAATTCTGCAGTATGAATGAATTGGTTGGGTTTTTAAACTATAACTAATGTAATAGGTAAAGAACATTTTGAGAGGGGGGAACAATAAAAGCATGCTGAGAGGATCCTGCAACTTCAGTGACTCCATCCAGTATTATATGGCATTCTGAAAATCTTTAAATAGCAAACTAATATGTAAATAGAACAGGACAAAACTTAACACTGACAATTACTTATTTCCTGTTATAACATTTGATATATCAGAGATGGGAGCCTTTGCTTACTTTGTATTAGCCTTCTAAGCCTGGTTACATCACTATAACTGTAGAACAGCAAACAGTGAGAAACTTCACCATCTCGCCCAGCTCTGCCAGATTCTTGATAATAACCTTCCATAGATTTAGGGAGAGATGCATGAATAACATAGCGTACATCTGGTTTATCAATTCCCATGCCAAAAGCAATTGTTGCACATATGACCTGGAATAAATTAAATGAGGACCTGTGTATTAGCTATGAAGAGTAATATAATCAATTTTTTTTTTTTTTACAGTCACAAAGCTAAACAAGCTATTCATACAGCACATTACACCATGAATGTATTGGAATCATTCATATGTAGGGTCCTACCAAATTCACAGTCCATTTTAGTCTATTTCATGGTCATAGGATTTTAAAAAATTTAAACTTCATGATGTCAGCTATTTAAATCTGAAATTTCCCAGAGTGGTAATTGTAGGGGTCCTGACCCAAAAAGGTTGCACAGGGGGTATCGCAAGGTTATTTTAGGGAGGTTGTTGCATGGTATTGCCACCCTTACTTGTACGCTGCTGCTGGTGGGGTGCCGCTTTCAGAGCTGGGCACCCAGCCAGCAGTTGCCCCTCTCCAGCTGTCCAGTTCTGAAGGCAGCACAGAAGTGAGGGTGGCAACACCGCAACTCCCCTAAAATAACATTGTGATACCCCATCCCCCACAACTCCCTTTTGGGTCTGTATCCCCAATTTGAGAAACGCTGGTCTCCCATGAAATCCGTAGAATATAAGGTAAGAGCACACAAAAGACCATTTCACTGGGGGGGGGGGGCAGCGATGTGGAGAGAGAGACAGGACACCAGATTTCACAGTCCGTGACGAATTCTTCATGGCTGTGAATTTGGTACAGCCCTCCTAATATAATCCTGCATAGATGCAAAATTAATTTGTGTATCCCAAGAGGAGTGAGAGACATTCAGTCAAAACATTGATATTTACAAATGTCAGCTACTTTCCCAGGAGGAGTCTAGTGGTTAAAGCACAGAACTGAGAGGAGATCTGAGTTCTAGCTCCTCCTCTGCCATAAACTTGCTGTGTGACCTTGTGTAAAACACTTAACAACTTTGTGCCTTATTTTCTCCACCTGTGAAAGAGTGCCCTACCTCACAGCAGAACTACAAGGCCTCAAGTCCTTAACGTCTGTAAAATTCTTACGTAGAATATTACTGTTGCTTATAAATATTCCACGTAAATGCAACGCTGACATTAACATTTCCCCAACAGAAGGGCTAGCAACTGTTTTCTATTTTGCACAATTACTTAATTCCAGGTCTAGTCATGTAAGATTTTTATATCAATTTTAGTTTCATTTTTTATGTGCATCTTGCTCTAGTTTATGCTTTGTGTTTTCGTGAGAATCCCACATTCGTCCTGCAGAATCTCTATTGACCTTCTCATTTCTTTTTCCTTTTTACCTGACACCCATCCTGATTAATCCATTTTCGTTGTACAAGATCTCTAACAGAGTCACTGAGGCCAGCATGATAGGCAAGTGCAGCAAGACCCTTTTCCTGTAGAATTTCAGCGGTTTTATTACAATCCTGTCGTGAGAGGCAGTAAATTATTCCAGAGTCGTCTGTGAATATAAAAAAAGTTTGTGCTGGAATGTAGGTTCTTCTGTTTCACAAGGATCAATAGCCTTCTCAGTCAAACCAGCTTTAATAAAATCCGTTTTCAGAGTTTGCTAAAAAAATAAACGTTTGCATGGCATAGGCAGTTTTCTTATTACCAGACAACTGTTAATTCCTGATTTAGACAGTTTAACCTACAAGTCCCTGCGATCCCTTTTTCCTGTTCATTCCCATCAGGGAATCCTATTTTAATGTATCCCACTGATTTATCTTACCTCTTGGCATCAAAGAACTAAATTATTCTGCCTCCAGCATTTTGTTCTTCTACATTTACCAATACTCTCAAAAGGCATAGGAGAGTAAGGTTTTATGTACACACTACTGCCTTATACAAGAACTGTAATTCATTCAAATGTATATGAGCACATCAGCTACAAAAAGATTCAGTACTCACACGGATGATATTTTTTGATCCATTCCAAGCAGTCTACTGCCACCCTTTTTGGCTTTTTGGGCAATACATCATATTTCAAGTTATGCCTGTTAAAGCTCATAGTAAACCTAAAACAATGTCCAAGCACATTAGTGTTATATACATACTATATTTTTAAAAGAAGAGCTACAAGTCTTCAGAGTAAAAGGTCAAAGCAAATCAGACTAGACTGTCTCATTGAGAACATAATTCTGAATACAGGATATTAATGAGTGACCCTGGTATCACATAATTTTGCACTATGTAGTAATCTCCACAGGACAGGAATTGTCTGGAAGGACTCCAAATTCAGATTAACTACTACTTCCTCCCCTAAACCTCTGAATAGGAAGTCTTTTTTCATTCTTTCAGGTCTGATACTAAAGAACTATGGATCAGATTATTCACCCTGAGTAGCACCTTACTTCATAGGTAGTCCTTAGAAGTCAATAGGTCTAAGGAGGACAAAATTACTTAGGTTTTGCTATTGCATGCATGCAGTGCAAATGCAATACAGTTCAGATTTCATTTGATACCTTAGTTGCACTGGCTGCCACATTAAAAAATCCTTGCCATACTCAAGTTTTGGAATTTTCCCACTAAATGCTATAAATCATATTCTTTACCAGCTTTGAAAGGGTTTCATGACAATTTACCAGCCCAAACACTTATTTTTTCACCCTCCCATCCTTTCAATGATAAAGAAAACTTCATGAAACTCTAGTGTGTGAAGAGTAGTTCTCCACAAGTGGGGAAAGAAATCTGGGAAATCTGCTCTTAGTTTTTAACACTTTTGTATTTAATGGATTTTAAATCCCATGTACACAATCACGTTAAATTAGATACAAATATCTATATTTTTCAGGTGACTGAGTAGGGATTAACACAAGTTCATGTCTTAAATTGAAAATGAATTTTTTTCTGCCTAGATAAGAAGTGCAATTTACACAAATTTTTCATAATACTTCCAAACAACTTACACCTGTGGTTTTAGCATCTCAAGTTGATTTAAAATATCCTTTTGTACTCTGGGATTAGCAGTAGCAGTAAGAGCCATCATAGGAACAGAGCAAAACTTCTGGCGAAGCACGTTCAGCCGTTTATAGTCTTGACGAAAATCATGGCCCCACTAGTTTAAAAAACAAAATTAACCTTTATATACTCAACTGAATAAAGTTTTCCATCTATTTTGAAACTGTGGGTATTTCAAAATAAAAATCAATAGGTATCTACCTGACTGACACAGTGTGCTTCATCAATAACGAAGCGTGCCAATAGGTCCCTCTCATACAGATTGTTCAGGGTTGACATCAGTCTGCCACTTGAACAAACCTAGGTAGACCCATCACCAAAAGTGTTTTTAACAGAAAAACATTAAAACATAATCACCACCCTATATAAGTAAGATACTATGAAACTAAGGATTCTGTAGAAAGGAACTGGGTTTTCTTGAACTGCCTACAGAACCTTTAAAGCAGTCTTTAATGGTCATCATTCTAGACAGATTTTCATGAACTAGGAAACTGATGTGGAACTGAAAATCCTTATTTTTTTTTTAATCCAGACAAAATTCCTTTTTGACAAGCAGCATTAGGGAATCCCAAAGGTTTCTGTGACTGGCCATTAAAAGAGCCTATTTCTGACCAAATCAAATGCAAAATTTACCTGGGGGGAGGAAAGACTCATTATCATGAGCTCTCCACCACTAAACAGCTTCCCCAGAAGGCTTTCAACGAATAATCAGAGAGACAGCATTTTATATTAACGATTTCTACAGTAGGAAATTAATGCAGCAGAACAGTTCCTTTGATATTGATGCTCAACCAATTACTTTGGGTGAAAAACAATTATTGTTTTGCCCCTGTAATCCTCTCTCAAAATAGCCATACGAATATAGGCTAAAAATTGGAGCGCAGCTCCTAGATCCGTTACACTTATAACAGGTTACTCCATACCAACCAGCTGGGAAGACAGACTGGTATACATTCTAGAAAGGATTATTAGCATAATAGTCTTTCATTTCAAATTTCATGACTTACTTGGTTGTGCTTTGTTTGGGCTGTTCTTTGGTTCATATTAGCTACAAACAGGCAGCATCTCATAGAATTATCTAAAGATGTTAGTAGCTATCCCTTTGTTATGATTTTTTTGTTGCTTCCTGAAAGATGTTTGTTGCATTTTTTTAAATTTAGCTATATTAAAAATAAATCTTACAAAACATTTTTACTAGTAAAACTCTGTTTTGTTGCCTTGATGACACTGTTTGCTTTTAAGATAAATACAAACCTTCTCTGGAGTAACATAAAGAAGTTTTATTTGGGGATCTTTTTTTGACAGCTGTAAATAGATTTTTGAAGCTTCAGTATCAGTCCTATCACCAGTCAGATAAGTAGCAGAAATCTATGTGGTATAGAAGAAAAAAAGATATTTAGATTTCATCTAACATCTGTTTCACTTCAGAAACTTCTTCTTAATGTAGTGTTTAACCTACTTCTACATTAAAAGCATACCTGGTCTGTATTCATACATTTTGTCACTGAATACAGAATTTGAAAAAAAAATCTTGAAAATGCTGAAAATGCTAAAAATACAAGCAAAATACAAAAATCTTGTCACATTACAGGCATCACAGTGCTCTCTAGCGATGAGGCAAAAGAATGGGAATCAGAACTCCTTTGTTCTGCTCCAAACTCTATCAACGAAGCACTGTGTGACTTTGAAGGTCATCTACCTCCTCTGTGCTCCAATATTCACATCAGTAAAATAGCTGTAATGATTCTTGCTCACTTCACAGGTGTGTCATGAAGCTTATAATATTTGTAAACTGAGTTGACATTATGTGAGAAGCACTACAGATGTTCTTAGAAGGCATGAAGTATTTTTAAATAAAATTAATGTCTTCCCTGGTACCCACAAACATATAATAATGTGGTGCCAGAACAGACCACCAATATTCCAAGGAAGTAATTTATACCCTAACAACTAACTTTTAACTTCAGTATAAACAGTAAATTGTAACAGATTAATTAGACTCTACTATGAAAGAGACACAAACTTACTTTGAAAGTGTAATATAATCAACATATAGGGCCAAATCCTGGCCCTCAGCTCTGCTCAGTTGGTGGAAAAAGACAGCTGCAGCTCCTCAGTTGGGGATTCCCCCAGTATAGGTAAGTCCCCAGCAGTCATAGAATTATAGAATATCAGGGTTGGAAGGGACCTCAGGAGGTTCCAGTCCAATCCCCTGCTCAAAGCAGGACCAACCTCAACTAAATCATCCCAGCCAGGGCTTTGTCAAGCCTGACCTTAAAAACCTCTAAGGAAGGAGATTCTACCATCTCCCTAGGGAACCCATTCCAGTGCTTCACCACCCTCCTAGTGAAAGAGTGTTTCCTAATATCCAACCTAAATCTCCCCCACTGCAACTTGAGACCATTATTCCTTGTTCTGTCATCTGGTACCACTGAGAACAGTCTAGATCCATCCTCTTTGGAACCCCCTTTCAGATAGTTGAAAGCAGCTATCAAATCTCCCCTCATTCTTCTCTTCTGCAGACTAAACAATCCCAGTTCCATCAGCCTCTCCTCATAACTCATGTGCTCCAAGCCCCTAATCATTTTTGTTGCCCTCTAATCTCTTTCCAATTTTTCCACATCCTTCTTGTAGTGTGGAGCCCAAAACTGGACAGTACTCCAGATGAGACCTCACCAATGTCAAAAAGAGGGGAATGATCATGTCCCTCAATCTGCTAGAAATGCCCTTACTTATACAGCCCAAAATGCTGTTAGCCTTCTTGGCAACAAGGGCACACTGTTGACATATCCAGCTTCTCATCCACTGTAACCCCTAGGTCCTTCTCTGCAGAACTGCTGCCTAGCCATTCGATCCCTAGTCCGTACCAGTGCACAGGATTCTTCTGTCCTAAGTGCAGGACTCTGCATTTGTCTTTGTTGAACCTCATCAGATTTCTTTTGGCCCATCCTCTAATTTGTCTAGGTCCCTCTGTATCCTGTCCCTACCCTCCAGCGTATCTACCACTCCTCCCAGTTTAGTGTCATCTTCAAACTTGCTGAGGGTGCAGTCGACGCCATCCTCCACATCATTAAGGAAGATATTGAACAAAACTGGCCCCAGAACCAACCCTTGGGGCGCTCCACTCAATACCAGCTGCCAACTAGACATGGAGCCATTGATCACTATCTATTGAGCCCAACAATCTAGTCAGCTTTCTATCCACTTTGTAGTCCATTCATCCAGTCCATACTACTTTAAGTTACTGGCAAGAATACTGTGGAAGATCATATAAAAAACTTTGCTTAAGTCAAGGAATAACACAGCCACTGCTTTCCCCTCATCCACAGAGCCAGTTATCTCGTCATAAGCAAAGTCACAGAGCAACTATAGCTGGCTCTTACATCACCAGCCTTACAGCCCTCAGCATAGATGTGTTTGTTGGCAGCAAGGAGGCCTGGTGAGAGAGCATGGATTAAGCACACTGTGCTCCAGCATTTCCTGGATGGCAGGTAGTCACTTGCAGATCATAGCCAGACAGAGTAAGAGAGCAGTTCAAGGCCTTCGGATTGGGAAGTTATAGCACACTCCTGTTTGTACCTCATCCCCACCTCAGCTGCACTCAGGATTTTGCCCTTAAAATGTATTATCTGTTCCCCAAAACAAAAACTACTCACCTTTCTAAAAAACAGTTACAGTTGCTCAAAATGTCCATCAACATAACCATTAAAAAAGTTAAGTCCTCCACCATCCTTTGCAATCTACTGCTACAATTATGCTTTCTTTAAGTGTCTTCCCTCCACATGTGCCATTTTTCCAGCCATGTTGAGCAGCCACAGCTGTCACGGAAGTCAACTGGCACTGCACGTGCTTAGCTTCCCAGAAAATATCAGGTTGCTTTTGTGTGTCTCTAAACATGGCCTTTGGAGCCTATACTTAGGCATTATGTTTGAAAGTTTAGCCCTAGCAATTATTGCATTCACAGAATCAATGATAAAATTGCTGTTTACTTCTAATTAGTCTGATTTACAGTTAGCTGATGTGACTCTTGTTTTCCCTTTCCTAGGTATTTGTACAATGTACGTATGCTTGCTGGTTCTCTGTTCAAATATGCAACTATTTCAGATACAAAAGTCAAATAAAGAGAATAAAATTCATCAGGAACCATTTGGATTTTTATCCTGTTCCTTAAGTGCAAAGAAATTGTTCGAACTTACATCCAACGTCATTAGCTTCTCAACTTGATCTAATATCAGTGACCTCAGTGGAGAAATTACAATAGTGACGCCAGAGGATAAACAGGCTGGTAGCTGGTAGCACAGACTTTTACCACCACCTATATAAAATGCAAGACAAAATATATGATTATTTAAGGTGGAAAAGATGGAATCAAATTTGTTAAATTCATCTCAAAACGTAGGTGTTCAAATTACATTTCTACCAAATTGAAGGCCCAAAGAAGAGTTTAAATTATGGATTTTTTTAAATTAAAACTCTGTTTTTAAAAATCTATTCCCTGCAGTGATTACAATATTGCATTACTGTATGTGAACCAGATAATGAAACCATTTTCATTGTTGAAGTGGAGCAAAATGTAGAAGTAAATGGAACTCCTCAGATTTAAGAAGAAATTTATAATTTACGGGATGATTTTTGTTTTATTAAATATAATTTTAACCTGATGTCTTCTGAAGTACTTTTATAAAAATGCCATGTTCTAGAGTTCAGCGTTAACGTCTCATTTCACTGCAAAGCCTTTGTCCTCTTAAAACTTATTACCACTGGGGATGCAAGTCATATCACTAGATAATTTAAAAATTACGTTGACATATCTCAACTGGTCTGAGTATTTAAATGCAACTACTGCCAGATATTCTATAACCTACAATCTCATTAACAGACTTACCATGTGGAATATTATGGAAATCGGAGCTTTAGTCACCTTCCCTTTAAATACTAAAGACAAAGACTAAATAAATTCCAGGGTTAGTGAGATACCATGAATCCTACAGCCAACAGATTCTGGCAGCATAGTAATGTGTTATCACTTCCCCAATGTAGGGAATGTATTAAGCCTACCACGAATTCTGTTAGTCTTCCCATAGGAACTGAATCTGTGTTGATCTCTATAGCTTCTGATCTACTTATCAGAAGTTTGTGCAAGATTTCATACACCACTCACAGTTTCCAGTTGACTGATATGCATAGATACGTACCAGTGGGCATTAAGATAAAACAATCTTCACCCAGCAGAGCAGCATTAATGGCCTCCAACTGATTTGTTCGAAAATGGTGCAGACCAAATTTTTTGTGAAATATATTCATCATGTCTTCAGAATGGGAAAACGTAAAGCCTCTGAAGCGTGCTAGTGCTGGATTTTTGGATGGTGATTTTTTCAGCAGTGGGTCTAGAAGAAAAAGAAAGCCTATTAAAATTAGCATTTTAATTGGTTACCAATAAAATAGTCAGATATAGAGAAATCTTACTCTTACACTCCACACAGAGCCAAACCCTGCAGAGAATCCAGGTGATTTTCAGAGCAAAAGATTACAGTTTACTTTTAGACATTTTATGACCACATACAAAACAATTTTGATATGTGTTAGTTATGAAAAAAATGTAGCCCCAAATTGAGAGGGGCACCTTTAATTCTTTTTGCAGCTGCTAAAGCAGCACAAATTAAGACCCATGTTATGAAATTTTACTTAAATGGGGATGTGTGTGTGTAAGTTAGGGAACATTCTAAGTCATGCACAATTTAGCAAATTCTCATTATGCTTCTCTTTACATTTATAAAACAATACCCGTCATTTCAAAAGTGGCTAATATACAAATCAAGATTCTCCTCTCAAACAAGGACTGTGTAACCTAGTGACCCAAAAGTTCAGTTCATTTCAAGGTTGACTTCTAGGTTTACTGGACATGTTTTACACAAACAAAAACAAAAAAAACTGTTTTATTTTAGGTTCAACACGGATAGCTAAATCACCACTTAACTGTTCATCACTGCAAAAACATGAATTATCTAAAGAAAAATGCATGCATATAGCGCTCAAGATAGTAGATTTTGAACTCTGTAGCACTTTACATCCACATTTGTGTATTGTTTGGATTTCAGTTGATGAAAAGCACTATAGCAGTGGCCCATTATATGAAATGCAGAACCTTACTGGGTTACACACCTTTTTCCAAATTGCATACATCTGTGGTGTTCATTTTGAAAAGGGCTCTTTTAAAAATCAGCGGAACAGGATGTACTAAGGAGATATGATAGCACAAAAGGATGCAAACTGCCACATTAGGCAACAATGAATTCCTCTTTTTAGATAAACCTGGTCAAGGTTGATTATTGTTTAAAATTGTTCTCACATGAGGATGGTCCAATAATTTGGATGAGTTTGTAGAATACAGACAAAAACCTATTTAAATTCTTCTGCAGTCAACTTCTGCAGTACACTCCAGCCCTCAGTGTTCTTGTAGCACAAAGGAGTTGTAAAAGAATGGAAGCAGTTCCTGAGGAGTGTTCACAACATAAGGGGAGCTTGCCAGGTGGCATAGAGCCAACAGAATGGCTCCACTACACCTCATACATTTAAGCATGGTGCCTAAGGAGAAGGTGTGGCCAGAACATACTGAGCTCCAGTTGGTATAACAGTCTGGATCCCATTACATCAGGCTTGCGGAATTTAGCACAACTACGAAGCTGCTCTAAATTACGCTGCAGACTAAGATCAGAATTCAGGAGGCAAAAAGGCAACTGAAAGCCATAATTGCACCTGCAAGAATGTAGGGACAGAGAGTCTGACCTATAGCTTACCAGAAGAATTAGATTTGTTTTAAGAAATTATGCATATGCAGATATGCTCTCTTGTACAATATAACAAAGTTAATCCAAGTCACCTCTGTAGTTCTAATGCTTGCAGGATTGTTAGTATAATAAATACATTTGTTTCAAATTTTGTAAAGCTGAAACTGCTAAGTCAGAAACCTACCTAGCAAATACACATTGCTGAAAAGTGTGATTTGATTAGACCAAAGAGCATGTTACTTAGAAATTGTGACTTTGCAATTAATATACCAGTAGAAATTTTCACAACAAAATATATTTAGTCTATAGTAAATTAAATTCACCCTTCACAATGCTTACTTAGCATATAATTTTTGCTATGATAAATTAATCAGAATTAGTATAATTTACCTGAGTAGTTCTTAGCTGACACCAAGATATTTGGTTTTGAAAAAACAGGATTTGATATAGGACTAGTTTCCTTGATTGTCGAAAATAACTTCAATAATGATTTAGCAGACTGACCTTCCCTGATAGGTTGGTATAGTGGTGTAGATGTCTTTTCATTTGCTGCAACATACAGTGGATTATCCCATCTCTCATCAAAATCATCATCATCAAGAATAAAATTATCAAGATCAAAGTCTATGTCCCTTGCTCCTAAATTATCATCTCCTCCTACGTTATTAATACTAGAAGAACTTTTATTTTCAACTTCCAAAGTAGTGCTTGTTATAGGCATCTCTGAAAAACGGCAGCTCCCATCCTTTTCCATCCTTGGTTTTTCACACCAGCTACTGTTGAAAGAGGATAACTCAGAGCGAAAGCTGAGTGATGATCTTTCTTTGACATCCATCCTGGAAAAAGAAAGTCCTGCATTTTTTGTGATCTTAGTGTCCAGGGCAGCACGCTGTGAAAAATCTGATGTATCTGGGGTACGTAGGGTTTGAAGTTTTGTTGTAGAGAAGGTGCTCATGTTAAGGTTTCCCTGACATTCAAAGTTTCCTTCAGAGTTTGAGGTACACTTCTGAGCTGACTGAACAGGAATGCTGTCATCCATAGAGGTAACATGCCCAGAATGGGATTTCCAGTTTGAGGGAAAGAGCATTCCTAAATCACTTTTGTTTGCATCAATACGATTAGCTAACAGTTCTCTCCTGGAAAGAAAAACAAAACAAAAAACAAAAACACACAAGAGTAGTAAGACATCATAAATTCTACAACATGCATAAATATTGTCCTTTCTCTTCTGTCACCACAGGAAAAAATAAGGCTTCATTAAAATATACAAATCAATTGAGTTAGTTTAAAACACTGCCAGAATTCTGGTGTTTAAAAATTGTGGAGCAAAGCTTCCCAGACTATCACTGACCTCTGGGGAAGAGCAACAAGGTTATCAAGGAGGCATGAAGACCTGATGATGTCCATGCTGAAAGGCTGGAGTAAGGAGAGGGCTCCGTCTGGCAGGGGAAGCAGACATGGCTCTGTGCAGGCGGTTGCGTCTGCCAGGACCAGGCTCCCTGCCCAACTCACTCTCCCATTGCTACAGCACTAGCAGCAAACAAGCAGTTATGCTTTCCTGCTGGGGAGATTGGCAGAGACTCTGCAAGCAGGGAATGGAAAGCTACACCCCAGGAGTACTGAGCTCCCCACCAGACAAAGTCCAGTGCTGACTCTTCAGTGCAGCTCCAGAGCCCCATCCACTTGGCCTGCCAGACAGATCCTGCACAGGAAGAGCAGAAGGGGTCGCACACAAGGGCTGGAGTCAGAGGGATGCCCCGTCCAGCAGGGGGCCAGTACTCACATGGTGCATCTCTCCATTTCCCCCCTGAATCCAGGACCCTTAAGTGTCCTAGCAAAAAGATTTAAATCCTTGGTTTTACTACCAGCATGCCACTGAAGTAATGCTATAAATTGATCATCTTCAGAACACAGATGGAGGGGAAACTAGTTTTAATAGTTTAATAACTATGGGCCTCAATTTGAAGAAAATGAAAATAATATGCTTGAGCTATATTATTTTCCCTATTTCTTAAAGACTTAAAAGATTGGGAATGTTTACTTTAGAAAGGAGAATAAGAAGGTACGTGATAAAAGTATATAAAATAATGAATGGCATAGAAAAGGTAGATTGGGAGCTTGTATTCTTCTGTCTTGTAACACAAGAAAAAATATTGGGAACTTCAAACCAATACAATGAATACTTTTCACACATGCATAATTAGACTATAGAACCATTGCCACAACACAATTAAAAATGGGATTAGATAATTATAGGAAAAACTAGTATATCCAGAGTCATAAATGTTAATCCTACAAAAATTTGGCAGGAATACTAAACCTCATGCTTCAGGACTTAAGCCAATCTCTGTTAGAAACCAGGGTGAAACCTAATGCAGAGGGCAAATTATCCCATTCTGTCTACCGCAGGGTTCGTCCTCTGAAGTGTCT
The DNA here is from genome assembly GCA_007922305.1 of Dermatemys mawii. Classification (NCBI taxonomy): domain Eukaryota; kingdom Metazoa; phylum Chordata; order Testudines; family Dermatemydidae; genus Dermatemys; species Dermatemys mawii. The sequence goes on along the minus strand of ML677366.1, from coordinate 1,286,461 downwards.
GGTACTGGGCACTCTCAGAGAAAGGATAATGGACTAGCTGGACCTCAAGTTTGATTCAATCTGGCAGTTTCTGTTCTTACAGATCCGTGATTATTCTAAGAAAAGTTAACACTTCTATAGCATTAAAAAGATCAATTCATTTACTCAAGATAATTAACTTCTTTAAAAATATTATCTACCATATTATCAGTCTGATAGACACACATACGGTCCAAATGCCAATGCACACAAAAATGTAGAAGTAGTACTAGTTAAAACACACCTGAGATTTCTCTGTTGAAGAAGGTCATTCCCACAAGACAAAGACTTAAATTCATGTATTGGGATAGAATCTACTAATTTACAGATGTCCTCCATCACAATGAAGAGATGCTGTTCCAAACTTAAAAATTCATCTGCAAAGTAATATAATACATATTTAATAAAATTTTAAATTATGTGATGTAAATATTTTCCCCAAATGATAAGGAAAAATGTAATATGTATAAAAGTTTAAACTGTTTATTGGTATATTTTAAAGTTATGTAATTATTAGCAATCAAAAAAGTATTCCTATGCCTGCAACATTAAGTTTGAAGCTATATATACACACACTTTTTTTGTTTGCCTCAGGCACTTGTACAGCTGTATATTGTCATAGCTGGGCTTGACTATGTACAAAGTAGCTTTTTAAACTTGACATGTTTTGTGTATCACGTAGTGTTCTTGTTGAAAAATTAAACGCAAAAATTTACCTTAATAAAACATCTAATTGCAGTTCTAGTCTGGAAAGTGACCAAAAACCATAATAAGAGTCTATGTTTATTGTCTCATTGACTTCCAGATCAAATTTGAGAGCTCTGCATACTGATCTTGGGTCCTGACACTATGCTGTAAACTGTCACTAGATGTAAGATTCTGAAAGCCAAATTCCATCCTCAGTCACACCTGTAGAACTGTTTTTTAATGCAGTTGCACATGTGGAACCCACAGCACAATTTTGACCTTAAGCTGAAAGTTGGCAAACAGTTTTGTTGATGGTGCACAAAAAAAAAAAAAAAAATATGCTCAAGCTCTGCATCCCAGAATCTGGCTTCCAGAATAGTACCACTAACTCACCCACATCGCACATATATTTTTAGTAATGTTGAACTTATAACTTCATATATGAAATATGTAAAGCCTGGGAGAGTTTATATTCTCTGAGTCATAACTTGTTATATGCCTGGACTGTCTGTTTAAATTTGCAGTCTTAATGTTGCACCAGTGGTAAAACCTTACCCTCAATCCAAGAATGAATATCATCCCCATAGTTTGTTTAAATAAATAAATGAAATAAATAAACAGAAACAAGCATTAAAAATTAAAAGGAAAAATTTTCTAGAGTAATCACTTTGGGAACTCAGTTTGACACATTGTGGGTGCTCATCACTTCAGAAAATCAGGCCCTAGGTATCCCTGGCAGGGCACCCAGGAACTGATAGCTTCAAAAGAGTCCAGTGATTCTAGTTAAGGCCCTGGAGGTTTTTCACGTTCCTCTGCAGCAGGGGACACGGGTCACTTGCTGGAGGGTCCTCTGTACTTTGAAGTCCTTAAACCAAGATTTGAGGACTTCAATAACTCAGATATAGGTGAAAGGTACATTGCAGGAATGGGTGGGTAAAATTCTGTGGCCTGTGTTGTGCAGGAGGTCAGACTAGATGATCATAATGGTCCCTTCTGACCTTAAAGTCTGTGAGTCTATGTGCCCAAGGTTACATAGCAAGTAAATGGTAGAGTCAGGAACAGAACTCCAAATCTCCTGCCTCCCAGTCCTGTGCTTTAACCACTAGCAAATGCTCATTCTGTAGCACAGTAGATGAAGAACATGAGAACAAAAGGAGTTGCACGCCCTTCAAGAGACATTTAATGTATAGATGTTTCAGCTGAAGTGTTTCTTATACCTGCATGCTCTATAATGGTTCCACTGGCAGGCTGCTTTGTGATGATTTTGCCAGGTTTTGACAGACTGTTATCCATCATTAGTTTTGCATCCACAGCGGATTCTTTGAAAATATTACTAATATTAAAATAAAAAAGTCATTAACACACATATCAACAACAAATTATTTTCATTAGAGAAGAAATTAATTTGGTTGCTTAGGATAACAGTTTTATGCGCTATGTTTATTATGCAAAACTACTTAACTCTCTCAAGAATGAGTGAACCCCAAGTAAATAATTGAGTAAGTCCATCTACCACCCACCCAATTCACAGCCAAATTAGGCCCTTCATACTGGCTTGGCTAGGATGGAAATGATGTTTCCTGTGAAGCTAACACCACTCCAAGCATAGCAGAAAACTGCATTTCATGACATTCAATATTGCCAATTGCTACACTGCCATTAGTTCAAGAAACAAGGTCTCAGGTCTATTTGTTCGCCTAGTCAACTCAACCAGTTACATTTTAACTAGTGGAGATTTTAGGACCAGTAGCCTTTTTTAATCTGTTTAAACTATCCTGGTGAAACATTTGCTGTAGTGAATTTTGTTTTACCTAATGTTTTTTATAGAAGATGAGGAAGAGACCATCTCTTCCTCTGGAGAGGGTGGAATGAAATCTAGGTAATCATCCTCAATTCCAGTGTAATCAGGAGTCTCATCCCCTCCTTTAGCCAGTTCCTTTGACGAATGGCTATTCTTCTCACCCTCATTTAGCTTTTGTTTGCCATTATACTGTTTTTTACACAGAGCTGAAACAGAAGAGAGATATTGGGCAAGATTATAACCTTTTCTTCATTTTGAAAATAACCAAAGACGCAACTGAAAAAAGAACAATGAAGCTTTACTACCTAGGATTCTATACATTTCAAATGAAGTTTATTATTTCTCTACTTTAATAAACGATGATATGGACTCTATTTCCACAACAATGTTCTTTTGCATAAAAAGAAAATCCCTCCAAAATAATTTTAAATAGGATGCTTAGAAAACTGGGGCACTTCAAAAGACAAAAACGGTGATTCTTCAAACACAACGTCTATAAAATACATCTTGCAGATTTTTCTTATTATAGTACAAGTGTCTTCTCAAGAGCTGAAACTTCAAAGCATTACTGATTAGTTACAGCTTCTATAGCTGAATTAGAAAACTTACCCTATAAACAGAAACCATCTCCACAATATGAATCAGGTATTATACGTTTTTATAGTGTATTTATTCTTCCCTCATTTATAGTGTAAGGCAGAAGTTCCCAAACTGTGGGGCACACGAGGAGGTTAGCGAGAGGTGAAAAGACCTGAAGGGGTGCACTGGAAGGCTGGGGTCAGCAGGGGACTCTTCAGAATGGAAGTGGGCAAGGCTCTATACAGGTGGTCTCAGCTGCCAGGACCAGGCTCCCTGTGTTTCTTGCTGCTGCAGTCACAGCTGCAGCAGCAGCCCACAATGGACAGTTACTTTCCTCTACTGGGGTAGCACCAGAGACTATGCAAGCAAGGAGACAAAAGCTGAACTACTGACCCCTCCCTCTCAGGGCACCCCAACCCTTCAGCACAGAGCCCTATCCTCTGCTGGAAAGGGCCTGTGCAGGGGAAGCTGATGGAGCTGTCCTCAAGGGCTAGAGTCAGCAGGGAACTCTGTTCGGCAGGAGGCCTGTACTCAAGGAATGCAGTTGTCTGCTCCCCTCCTGACTGGCAAGGAACTGGGTCCAAGCATCCAAGACCAAACGACAACTGCAGGGAGCAGAAGACTTCCTCGACTGCCACATGGTGAGCTTCTCCCCTGGTCACTCCTCCAGCAGGTACCAGGCACCCCTCTCCCCTTAGAAAAAGGGTGTGCACCCACAGGACATGAATCTCCAAAAGGGGGCTCAGCAAAAAATAAATGTTTGAGAACCTCTGGTATGAGGAATATGTTTCGGCTCTGAGGCCCAATCTATACACATTTTTTGGACTGGTATAACCATTTCTTGTTAGGTGTTCAATTTTTTTACTGAGCGTCATACCAATACAACTCTTAGTGTAGACATAATTTATACTGGTATAAAGATACTTTATGGTGGCAAAGCCTATTTCCCTTATCGAATGAGAATAGTTAGACCAGTATAAAGCATCTTTATTCTGCTATAACTGCATCTATGCTTGCAAGGGTGGCAGGCAGTGGCGGCAAGCATAGGGGGTGGTGTACCATTTTAAAGCAGCACAATGTGTGTTTAGATAAGACCTAATATCTACTGTAATTACTTGCGCTCCCTGCTGTGAGAATTGGATGAGGTACAGGCGAGTCTCATCTTACGCTGGGGTTACGTTCCACAATCGGCACGTAAAGCAAAAACTGGGTATAGTCAAACACTCATTGAGTTGAATGGCAGGAGGAATCGCCCGCACTACAGATATAGTTTTTAAATTGTTATTTTTCTCTTTTTTTGCTGACCACGCAAAGCTGAATTTGCGCATGTTAAATGTGCGTAAGAGGAGACTCGCCTGTATCTTTAGCAAAATATGGATTCTTCAGAAATGTGAAAAATCACATCCTGACTGCTGAGGTGATGTTTGTTATTCACTCTGCCATCAAGATATTACTGTCGAAGGATAAAGTACATATTTATTTCCATAAGGAAAATGAAGGATAAGAATCTACCCCATGTAACAATCAAGATACTGTAAACACAAAGAGGCTAAAGCAAACAATGAGCAGCTAAGTAGGACACAGCTCAAAGTTAACTAATAGTAAACTCTCCATTTCATGCACTTTTTAAATGTAATGGATTAAAATGCTGATTAATTTCTATTTCTCATAGTTACACTGAACTATAAATGGAAACTGAAAGCACTTAGAATTAATTAAAACTGGTAGTCTACTTTCAGGCAACATCTGCAAGTGCCTCTTCTTTTCCTGAATGCTTCTCCAGGAGATCTTCCTTCTCCAACAGTACTGTTTTTTCCCCAGAAGTGAAAGTCCATTGTCAAACAGCTGTTCTAAACATCAGTGATGGCACTTTCTACAACAAAATCCTTGTGCTGCACACTTAGACTCTGATTTTCAGCTCCCTGATCTGACTTTAGTTAGAGTGGCGAGGGCTAGGCACTTCTGAGAATCAGACCCTAAGTACGTAGGCCTGAAAATAGTCCTAAATTTATTATGACATTAGGCCAATTTTATTTTAAATATTACATATGCATTAAAAGAATGCATTACCTGTATGAGTTTCTTCTTTTTTGTCACTCAGAATAATTTCTGTAGATAACGTCTTCTCTTGAAGGTCTTCACCTAAAAGTCTTTTACAATCATTGGGATCTGAAACATCAAGACAAATCAAAGATCCGTTTGACAGAGCTGGCTGTTTGTCATTCAGTGATTTTTCATCGTTCTCAGAAGGACAATGCTTTGACAGTCGTTGCTCACTGTTCACAGTCCTGGATGCCTTAGATAATCTATCTGTACAGGAATTGGATATTTGAAGAGTCTTGCTGGGTTTTACAATCCGATTTTTGGGGGATAAAACCAATGGTTTTGAGTTCTTTTGTTTTCCAGATATATCAAAGTCATCTATGTCATCCCAGTCATCTTCTATAGTAATAATGGAGTCAGCTAAACAATTTTGGTCTACTTTCTGGGAAGCAGAATCACCTGGTTTCTTGGTGACATTCTCTTCCTCTCTAAGAGGTAAATCATTTGAAACTTGCTGGGAACATTCAAAAGAATTTAACGATACCCAGTCCGGACAAAGTTCTTGTATTTTGTGCTGTTTCGATGTCTTCTCAAAGAGGTAATTGATTTTTATCTGCTTATCCTTCGATGTGGGCAAAGATGCAACAGGTTTAGTCTGGGAAGTATTAACATCCTTCTCCTTCAATGCAGAACTCTTTGTTACACTGTAACAGTTTATGGATACAACATTACCTGGGGCACTTTTCTTTTTGAAAGTGAAACCTCTGCAAAATAAAATGTATTTTTTCAGAGCTTTTAACATTGTAAAATTTACGTAAAACAGAAAACAGAAATAAAGCTACATTTCTAAAATCAAAAAATCACTTCACACAGGCCAAATATCAAAAGACTGCATTTAACATAAATAAGAAGCTACTGGTAATGTAGAATGTTAGTATTTTTTCTGGATTCTATATTTCAGTGTCACACACAGGTATTCAGGCTTTTAATGGATTATAGTAACAACCCTGATATTTATTTTATATGAATAAAGAACCCTAAATGCCATAGATTATGATTTATGTCTCAAGTCATTTTAACCAAGTGTCCCAAGGTGCTGCACACACAAGGCTTCCTCTGACTAGAATGGAAGTTGTGGGTGCTCACAGAACCTCTGAAAATCAGGCCGTTTGGCATAAAGTAGCATGACTTTGCTTTGAACATCACTTAGATGTTAAGAAGTTTACTTCAATATCGATAAGCACATATTTCATACTTTGATACTCAGTAGCATAAACCAGCATGTCACCAGAAACAATGGTCTGGATTCCATGCAGCTAGTAAGAAAATTATATTTTAGTTTTATTATAGTTTAGTTTTTCCAGGACAATTAAACAAAAAGCCTATCTTGGCCACTCTGTGGAAGCCCACACAATCCATTCTACTTAGAAGACACAAAAGACTTCTTTTTTAATCCAAAAGCAGGCTCTCTGTTTAATTTTCTGCATCAACTTTCAGCAGATAAATTGTAAAGAAAAAAAAAAATCAGAACCCAAACTGACAAATGTTGAGAACCATGATACTTTTCTTTGTTGCTTTTGATGATGAGCAATAAGATAGACTGATACTTACAGTGGTTTGTGTTTTGGAAGAGCTAGTTTATTGTGAGTTCCTTTTGCTGAATGAAGCTCTAGCTGCTTTTGGAGGTTGTTTTGCGGAAGATCAGCCATACTATCCGAAAAAAAAAGAAGAAAAGAAAAAAAAAAAGAGTGAGATGATTTAAGGTATTATATTAAAAATATCACTGGCTACATAAACTCTCATATGGGTTCAAACTAAGACAACTTTTTGAAATTATAACACCTGCAGGCTATTTTTGTTGAAGAGTGATATACTGATGATTACAAGTGTAAATATGGACAATAAGGATGCTAATAATCTTTGACTGATTATATACATTGCTTCCCTATCATCATCATCATAAACAGGAAAGGTTAAGAGAGTTAAAGTGAGTGAGAAAGCTCTCCTGCTCTCAAAAAAAAAAAGTCAGATGGCATGCATAATAAGAATCAGTAGCAATTTTTACTATATTGTTAAATTCAACAAACAAAGAAATTAAATCCTTTCTTGAAACTACAGGTAATAACGTTTCTCAAAATTGGGTACTACAGACCAGTTAAGCCTAATCTCAGTATTGGAAAAGATTCTTGTCAGTGATCGTTTTCAAAACAAGACCATATAAGAGACATCCCCAGTAGGCTAATTTAAAAGTAAGCAGAGTTCTGTGAACAAAAGGACATTTAAGCCTGTTAAATTGTAAAGTGCTACGGAATCTTTTGTGATGAAAGGTGCTATGTAAATGTAAGTGATTACACAGCACATTTCCGATTCAAGACATTACTGAATCAAAAGGGTACCATAATACCAAAGTGCAACTGCCATCACACCAGAATATTACAGACTGTTTGGAGTGGCATACTCAGGAGGAACTGGAAGATGCTGAAAACAGCATGCACAATAATAGCTCTCAAAGTTGCAGCTTATGCAGCAGGTGCTAGTGGGAGAGCAAGTTCTGTGATTACTAAAAATTCAGATGGGTTAACAGAAAATTTCGGTGATATCTGAGGACTGGTCTACCTTAAAAGACTATGAAAAGTTTGAACACGATCATGAACTGCACTAGACAACAAAGATAATCCGCAAAAAGGAGGGCAAATCACATTCTGCAGTGTGGCAACTACATGCAATTGAAGTCGGAGTTGGATAGGTTGCCCTACAGCTGTTGTTCTGCGGTGATGGGCCCTGGCAAACTGCTGTTCTGTTTCACCCCAAGGATCGCTTCAGCTTAGCAGTGACTGAAGCCTTTCTGGTCAGGCTCAGCACTTTGGGACTCTCCATGGCAGCCACAGCAGGTGCTTCGTGGATGTGTTGTAATTTGGCAGAAGCTTTGTGGTCTTTTCCACCTCACTCAGTGTAGGTTTCCTGCTGCGGCCTGCTACCTGAGCCCCTCCCCACAGGACAGATGAGCACCGCCCCACAGGGCAGGTGAGCATCGCCCCACAGGGCTGGCAGCTTTCATAGAATATCAGGGTTGAAGGGTCTTCAGAAGGGATCTAGTCCAAGCCCCTGCCCAGGACCAATCCCCAACTAAATCATCCCACAGATTTTTGCCCCAGATCCCTAAATGGCCCCTCAAGGATTGAACTCACAACCTGGGTTTAGCAGGCCACGGCTCAGACTGAGCGACCCGTCCCCTGGCTCTTGCCCTCAGAGGGCTCCCAACACAAGAGACCTGGCCGGACCCTCCCCCCAACCGCCCTTTCTCCACTCCCCGTCCCGACCCGTCTAGGGCGAGGAGGGCCAGGCTCGAGAGGCCCCTGAGCGGCCGGCCGGAGCCGCGGACCCTGCCGGTGTTCGCGCCGGGCCCGGCCCCGGCCCCGCTGCCGCCTCACCTGTCCCAGCCGCGCGCGGCCCAGGCCGGCCCCCTCTGGGCCCCCGCGCGCCCGGCTCCCTTCGCATTTGGCGCCAACCCACCTCTACGGAGTGCGGCTTCTCCCATTGACTGCAGGATACGGAGGGGGAAGTGACGACACACCATTTCCGTCCCCTCCCACTGGCCGGCAGCAGGCCGAAGGCCGCGGCCACCAGCGCTTTACGGGTGTGCGGGGGTTAGTGCCGGCTGGGCCATTCCATTCCAGCGCGGGGGGGAAGCATAAGTGTGGGGCCGTTCCATTCCAGAGTGGAGGGGTGGAGGTTAACTAATTCCAAGCCTGGGACTGTCAGTTCTAGCGCCGACTTCAGGGCGAATTTATTCTGGAGATGGGGATGGGTCAGGATTATCCATTCTGCAGCTGAGGGGGGTCGGGATTATCCATTTTGGAGCTGGCGAGGGTGATGCTGTTCCAGGATCATTCCATTCTTCAGCTGGAGAGGGGGGTCAGGATCATTCCACTCTGCAGCTGGGAGAATCACTCCACTCTGCAGCTGGCGGGGGGTGGGGTCAGGATCACTCCATTCTGCAGCTGGGAGAATCACTCCACTCTGAAGCTGGCAAGGTTCAGCATCACTGCATTCTGCAGCTGGGGGTCAGGATCACTCCATTCTGCAGCTGGCAGGGGGGTCAGGATCACTCCATTCTGCAACTGGCAGGGGGGTCAGGATCACTCCATTCTGCAGCTGGCAGGGGGGTCAGGATCACTCCATTCTGCAGCTGGCAGGGGGGTCAGGATCACTCCATTCTGCAGCTGGCAGGGGGGTCAGGATCACTCCATTCTGGGTGGGTTGTTTGGTGGCTCTCCCATATTCCCCACCCTGATGACCCCCTGGAATGCGGGCACAGCCCTGCCCCGATCTGTGGCTTTGCCCCTCCTGCCAGCCAAGGGCCGGGCAGTTTGCTGTTGGGGTGTTACAGGGTGAATGGGGCTCAGCCTCCATCGGCAGGGCCTGCTCCAGGGGCAATGCGGAGCCCGTTACAGCTCGTCGTGACCTAGGCTGGCGCCCTACTGACTCGTTATTCGCGGGGAGGATAACGAGCGCACTGGGAACCAGGGTGTCACTTAGCCTGGCCTGCAATACCGCAGAGAGTCCCCGGCCCCCCACCCTTCGGCTTATCAGGAAACCTCCATCCACTAGCCCATAATATAAAATAATAGAAGAACTAGGGGCCACCAAATGAAATTAATGGGCAGCAGGTTTAAAACAAATAAAAGGAAGTTCTTCTTCACACAACGCACAATCAACCTGTGGAACTCCCTGCCTGAGGAGGCTGTGAAGGCTAGGACTATAACAGGGTTTAAAAGAGAACCGGATAAATTCATGGAGGTTAAGTCCATTAATGGCTATTAGCCAGGCTGGGTAAGGAATGGTGTCCCTAGTCTCTGTCAGAGGGAGGTGATGGATGGCAGGACAGAGATCACTTGATCTTTACCTGTTAGGTTCACTCACTCCGGGGCACCTGGCATTGGCCACTGTCGATATACAGGACACTGGGCTGGATGGACCTTTGGTCTGACCCAGTACAGCCCTTCTTATGTTCTGGGCGCCCGTTCCCTGTGTGGTGCTGAGCACCCTGCTCTCCCCAAGCTGGCGCGCGGAAAGTGCACGATGAAGCCTGTGCCTTGGAGAGCTCTGAGTCAGCTCTGGCGTACACCAGAAGCTGTGCAGGCTCAAAAGACAGGGTGTGCAGAGGTAACATAAAGCCACTTTTGTGACACCCTCAATCTCTGTCCCAAGTGCAGTAACAGAGGAACAAACAGGAGGTGATTTGTATCTGACACAAATGGAGTGGAGTGCTTGTGGGAAATTGAGCAGTAGGTTTAGGGATATAGGGCTCATTAGACCAGATTGGTCCAGGATCCCCCTAGTCTAGTGTCCTGTCTCTTGACAGTACCCAGCACAAGCTGCTTCAGAGAAAGGTGCAATAACCTCTTAGTGGACAATCTTGAAATAACCTGCTAGAGAGGAAATTTCTCTCCAGCCCTGAGCAGTTAGGCAATTTCAAACAACCAAGGACAATTCAGAAAAGCAGCCAAAATCTTTTGGAATTGTTAATTCTCTTTACGCAGGAAGCCTGCTATACAAAGTACAAAAGGCATGATAGCCAGTACAACAGGAAATGTCAGATAAATTATATAAACAAACACAGGTATATATATGATCTGAAAAGGGGGGTTCTCATCAGGTAACTCCACATTACTGACTATGTAATTTCCATACCTTGGGTCAAGCGCTGCCTTTTAATATGCACATGTGGCTCCCTGGACCTATGGATTTTACACTAATGGATGATCTGACAAATTTGATTTATTTACAAACCTGATGATTCATCAGAGGCTCAGAATCTCTGCTTTCCCCACAGACCCACGAAGCAACTCAGCCATAAAAATGGTTGGGAAATGTTCAGCTAGAGACTATTTTAAATCTTTCCATGTTTATAGTCACAAACTATTTTGAAGAATAAATCTGCAGCTGCCTGAATAATCACAAATAACTAATAACATCACCCAAACAGTTTGCGCGCTAAGCAATAGCTGATGGCTTGTAAGGGTTCAGAAATTACAGTAGCGCAAAGCTGCTCAGTTTATTCATTAAGTTATTTGCAAATCTCCTTTTGTCCTGGTCTAACAGCTCTGCCTGACCCTGGAACTCAAATTCAGCCTTGGCATAACCTGGAAGGGAACTGCATCGGTTGCCACCAGACCAGAGAGGTTGTGTAATTTGCCTGAGGTCACACAGGAAGTCTGTGGTAGCCCAAAGGATAAAATCTGGATTTCTCAACTCTCATTTCTGTGATTTACATACAAAATCATCTTTTCCATCTTCATTTGCATATTTCTGTTCTCAAAACAGATAAACTCAAGTAACAGGGAAAGCCTGAATTTAGAGACTTTACATGTTTTTCCACATCTGACACATTGTCTTTGTGATTAACTGTTTTGCTATATACTCTACTAACAAGCCCCTCAGCTGGTAAATAACCTCCCAATTTTCCTCACTATAGCTTCTCATGTCACCCTTTGTGTTTCCTTGAAAGAGCAGTTTGTATACCACCTCACATTACATTAGCATGGCAGCAGTTCAAAAACATTGTGCTCTCCAATTGTTAAACAAAAGCAATATTACAGCCGCACTCCTTTGCATCACTAGGGTTTTGTTTGAAGATGGTGAATAAAGAACATCATTATGCCGGTAGTTTTGTTTCACTCATTGAAAAGCTTCCTTCTGAAAGCGTGATTTATCATGGATTGCTGCACTGAGGCTCTGACAACCACCTAAGATTTCGTTGAGAGGAAAGCCATTGGGATTTTTTCTAGTGTACCAGTGAGGCATTCATTCATGAAGACCCATGGTAGCACTCAGAAGGCTACTGCTCAGAACTGGCTTTTAGGGGATTTCAAAGGGACTCATGTCCAATACACTCTATGGCACAATTTTTAATGCCCAGAGCAGAGACTGGAGGAAAGGGGTAGAAAGTGTCCACATCCCAACCTGAATCCTGGTTGTAACGCTGGCCCACGACCCTGCTATAGTAACCTCTCAGCTGTTCTAGGGGCTGTCCTCCTGTGGCTTCTTGGTGAGACTGGGCAGCAGTTCAAGCCTGCTGATTAAGTGTTTGCCTTTCCCCAGTTTGCCCCATGATCTTCTTTGCAGGACAGCAGCCACCAGAGATCTGCTCCATAGCGCATGCAGAGCTTTGCTGTCTGGCCTGCTCCGCCTGCCCTCAGCCTCTCTGCAATCAGTTCCCATGTCTCCTGCCTCAGCAGCCCCTGGCTGCCAGGAAGAGCGTCCTGCTCAGGTCCCACAGTTCCAGACTGGGACATACATCCTGTGAGAGACTGGAGCATGCTCAGAGCACACAATGTGGAGAATTTAGTTGCCAACAAGTCTCTACTGTGCATGTGCAAACCGACTTTCAGAGGCTGATAACTTAGCCAAATTTAAATGGATTTGCATAAGATGTGGTCTTGGCTTTCCTCAACACCAGTGAAACCCCCCTGCAAAATGTCATGTCTTTCCTCCCAAAAAGGGAAGTGCTAGAGATCACGTGCTAAACTGTTGTAAAGGTTTTTGAGAAGTCTATTTCCCTAATCTTGTTCTGAAAAATGGATGAACTGTTTTAGCTGAAAATTTCCAAAAAACTTTTCCTTGAGGCAGAGTCCCAGCATGGAAAATTTCAGCTCAAATGGCTTAGGTTTGGAAAAGTTATCAGCAATTGAAAACGGTGGCTTAGAACATATCAGGCCACCTTAATTATTTACTCTGATTTTTTTAAAAATGCCACATAATTTAGGAGTGCACTTTAATGGATATTCTGGATTTGACTTTGAACAGGAATCCATGGACACATCACTATGTTCTTTGTAGAATCAGCTGCTGGGCACGTGTGCAGCAACACATGATTAGTTGCTTTTGTAACCACTGCCTCATGTGTACAACAGCTTGAACCTGAATTCTGTAGGCTAAATCCAAAACCCCTGTAAGCAGATGTCAGTCCATTGATTCAAATGATGACTCTGATCTTGAAAAGTCTTACACCTGTTCTCAACTTTACACACATGAGTAGTACCAATGACATAAGCTGGGTTTCACATGAGTCCACTGCATGGGGGATCTTGCAGGACTTGGGTCCTACTTTGTAAACACTTTGGGGTGGTGACCTTGATTTGGGGCTTGTCTACACAAAGCTTTTGTACCACTTTAACAATATTAGTTCCTCAGGTTATTTACAGAAATAAGCTATTCTGATATAAACACCTTTAAACCAGTTTAACTGCATCCACACTGGAGGGGAGTTGTACCAATTTTAACTATATAAATTTAGAAACAGAGATAGTTGAAGCACTACAAAAAAATTGTGATGTATTTGTCTAAAGACAAAGGATTCAGTCCTGCACCTATTGAACTCAATGGCAAAAATTCCAAAGGAAAGAACTTCAAAGAAGGGAAAAAAGCATTGAGAAGGCAACACAAAAGATACCACAAAGTAACAAGTTGTTTTTATTCATTTCCATAACACATAGTAATGTCTGGGTGATGATACTGCAACACGAAATGAGACACAGCTGAAATGCCTTCTGCATACATGACATGAGTTCTCTTAAAACAGAATACACAAATACCTGACTGCAACATGACATCAAGGCTTCTGCTTTTTTCTTAACTGAATAGAAAAATCACTGATTCTTTTTAATCATTAAAATATTCTCTTTATTTTTGTAAAAATAATCAAACCTTAGATTTAATAAAAATAGACAGAGCTTTCTTACACTTTTCTTACCACTTATTAAAAAGCAGATCAGTTGTCAAAAGAATACAAAATTTCCTAGAAGGGAGATCTGTTGACATGCAGAACATCTCCCCGGGGAAGGGGAAGTGTCCTTGCTGGAGTAATTTCAAAATGGGCTGACAAAAGCTACTTAATAATAATAATACAACTGCACAGCGTTTTCAGCATCCACGTGCTTTACAAACATTATCTAATCAATCATCACCACACCCTGAGAGGTAGGTTAAGTAGTACTGCCCCCATTTTACAAACAGGGAAACTGAGGCAGCAAGGCTCAGAGAATTCCCCTCGAGCACATGGTAAATCCATCTGAGCTGAGATTAGAAGACAAGAGTTTCTGGCTCTCAGCCCTGTCCTTGGAACATGCCACAATGCTGGAAAGTTTACTACAGAGCAGTGGTTCTCAAACTTCAGCAACCTGAATACCCCCATTTTGATTTAAAATTTTTGGCACACCCCCAAGGTGGCTTCTAATTTTCCCAAGAAGTGCTCAACACCCACTCAGCCCCAGCCCGCATTCAACGCCTTCTCTGAAGGACCCACACCCACCCTACCTCTGCGCCTCCTCTTTCCGCCCCCTCCCCCGAGCGCACCTGTTCTGCAGCGTGCAGGAGGCACTGGGAGGGAAGGGGAGGAGTTGATCAGCGGGGCCAGCAGTCCGGACATGACCCGCAGACTCCCTGAAGGACCCCAGTTTGAGAACTGCTGCTATAGAGAAACATACATGTATTTGGAGTAGGAGAGGTCTGTCTCCTGCAATGAGCTCTGCACAAATGCAGGAGTCTGCCTGCGTGGGGCTCACTGCAGAATCAGGACCTTAGTGGGCCTTTGCCATCTCTCATTTTTCCAGCTTACTGAACTTTGGTGTTTCGGAGACCCTGACACAATCGATTGGTTCCTTTCCTTTGGCCACTCTTCCCTGGCATTGACCCACCTTAGACCTGTGGAATTGGATAAGATGCACATGCAGCGAGACCACACATATTCTTGCCACGTTCAATATAGAAGTAGCTAAAAGGAGAAATAGACACAGATTAGTGAGCATTCCCCAGTACTCCCCTCCAGCAGCACAAGACACAACCGACCTTGCATGGGGTTACCACGTCACCTGTGGTTCTGATCAGCGCCATTCTGCACAAAGTAAATAAATTCTCCCATTGGTGGAGGGAGTTGATGAACATCAGAGTCTTTGGTTTTTGCAAATGATGGGATTGCACTGGGCAATGGAATTCTTTGACAGAGTCACTTTCAGAAACTAGCCAAGTTAGTGTCCAATCCTGCAAAATTTTACTTTCATCCTTGGGGGCTGCTCTAAGTCGCATCTGCTGGCAATGGGAGTGGCTGGATTGCTGGATGGCAAGAGCCTACCAGCTACGGCCTGTTCTCACCTGCCCTTGCCCTTCTAGTCATGGGAGGCAGGGGAGTCCTCGAGAGCTGGCTACCCCACCGCTGGGAGAATTCCTTGTGTAGCCAGGCAAGCAGGAACTCAGGTATTTGGTGGTTATTGCTGCACCCCCAGTTCCAGCACCCCTGCAGGTAAGCCAGGTTCGTGGCTACTTTGTGTTGCATGCCAGTGGGAAGCAGCAACACCGGGGCCAGGAAGTGTCCCAGGATAAATCTTCCCCAGAACGAGGGAGGCTGTTATAACAAATGTTGAGAAAATGTTTTTACACAGTATAAATTCCCAGCTTGAGCCTCTCACAGAAACTCTCTCCCTGACTGTACTATGGCTACACAAGGACTTTCTTTGTAATACCTGGGTGCTGATCTGACCCGTCACACTGAGCAGTTTTAAGCTGCTAACACCCTCAGGCACTTGCAGAAAGCCTGGCTGCTCACTAGCTGATAGACAATCGCTTAGAACCTATTGATCGATAGGCACACTGGCATGCAAGGTTCTTCATGAGATTCACTTAGGCCATAGCATGTCCAGCTGTGGTGGACATCAGCTAGGAGCTCCTTACCCATCCATGCCCCACAGTGGGCCCCAGGAGTTTTTAACGATCCAGTAGGGAGTTCCATTTTCTTCTCCATAACCCACAGCCAGAACCGCATGGTTCACTTTGTCTGGAGTGTTATCACACGTTGGGCTGCAAACAAAAGGCAAAAATATAGCACATTTATTATATGAAAACCTATTTTGTCATTAATTAGTCACTGTACACTGATGATATAAAAGTGCTAAGCATTATTCAGTGCAAAGAGGCAATTCACATCCACAGGATCGCTCAAAAGACTGCACCACAATGGAAGAAATTAGCACATGAATTCTGGTGGTGCAGAGTGAAAGGTCTTAGCTGCAGCTATAACAATCTGCTCAGCCTTCAAAATCCAGGGCCTGATCCTGCAAACACTTATGCACAAAGTACAGTTATTCCATGGGACTGGAGCTGTGAGTGACGCTTCCTACCAGTGTGTCTGCAGGATCGTGGATGACACTGGCTATCTGTTATTTTAAAGTGAATGGACAACCCTGCCCCACTGCTATGAGAATACTACACGAGCTCCCACGCCCCACACGCGGGACACCCTGGCCATTGAACACAACCCGTTTCTTAAAGGAAAACAGACTAAAGACACTCAACTTCAACTGAATGGAAGTGAGTGAGGTTGCTGACTCCTGGGTAGCCTGGGGCCACATGGCAGGACAGTGTGTTTGGGGCCGTGTTCAGCATGAAGTTCCAGAGGATTTCACCAAGGGGGATTTTTTTAAACAGTTACAATTAACATATCGATTCCTTACTGAACACTTGGCACAGCCTAGGCCGCAGGGGCAGTCAGCCCACGTTGCTAGGCTGAAGGCCATTTCCATGGAGCGCTGTAGTTCCTCTTCGTTTCATTGAAGCCTGTGGCGGCGGGAGAGCTCCAACCCCCAGGGCGAGCATCCCACATTATTTGGAGAACTGCATCTAAAGAAGTTTTTGAAATGCAGGCGCTGACGAATGGTTGGGGGGACTCATCAGTCATGGGCCCAGAGAGCAGGAAGAGGGTGAGTACAGATCACAGAGCCATTATAATACAAATGCGTGCACCTCCCAAACACACGCAGGAACTGCTAGAGTGGATCAAATCCGCGGTCCATCACATCCCACAGCCTGCTCCTGGCAGTGGCTAGAACCAGATGCTCTGGGAGAAAGGTAAGAACCCCACAGTAGCAGATGTGGGGCAATCTGCCCCCCACACTGTGCATCACAGCCACAAACCCAGATTCCATTCCTGGTCTCTGCTAGTCAGAGGGTGGCATGAGGTTTACTATCCCTGCCAAAAGGTGTGTTGGGATTAACCATTACTCTGGATAGTCTAGTTCATTGGTTCTCAAAGTGGGGATCGTGACCCCTCGGGGGGTCACGAGCCCCGACCCTAGCAGCGGGCTGCTGGCTCGAGCCCGATCTCCGTGGTGGGCAACCCGGCCCCTGCGGCAAGCTGCTGGCTTCAGCCGTGATCCCCACGGGCTGCCAGCTCCTGCCCTGCTGGTGGGCTGCTGGCCCTGGCCTTGACCCCAGTGCCAGTGGTGCGCGGCGGGCTCCTGCCCCGACCCCTGCAGCAGGCTGTTGTTCCCCCGAGGCAGGCTGCTGCACCAGCCCCGATCCAGCCCCTGAGGTTGGCTGCTGGGCCAAGCTCCTCTAGCCCAGCTCCACCCCCAACTCCACGCCACCTCCAAACAAAGGGCGCTAAACAGAAGTTTGGCCAGGCACCATTTTGCCTATGACTGACCCTGGCAAGGAGACAACATGCAGCTGAACAGGTACTTTTTCTATTTAAAAAGAACTTTTCCACTTATTTTTAATTCAATAAAAGTGTGTTTTAGTCTTAATTTAAAAAGCAGTGAGAAAAGGTAAATCCATGTTAAGCAACAGGGTTTACATTTAGTATTTAACAGTATTAAATATCAAAAATGTGTATTTAGTTTCTAGAGAGGGTCGCGGTCAGAAGCTCAGTGTTCGAAAGGGGTCACCAATACAAAAAGTTTGAGAACCACTGGTCTAGTTATTCATATAAACGTCCAACCCCTTCTTGAATCTTCCTAAATTCTTCACCTCGACGGTTTCCTGTGGCAGTGAGTTCCATGGTCTAATTCTGTGTCGTGTAAAGAAGTATTTCCTTTCACTGGTTTTGAATTTCCCATTTTTCAATTTAATTGCATGTCCCCTTGTGCTTGTGTTATGAGACCAGAAGCCCCGATCGACCTTCTCTCAGCATTTGTTATTTGATATCTGTTTATCACATCTCTGCTTACTCATGAGAACACGAGCCTCTTACTTCACTTCCCCTCCACACCTTATCTCTGTGCATCGCAGCCACAAACCCAGATTCCATTCCCATCACTGTGCCGTGTAGATAGATTTCTCTTTCTACACCAGACCTGTCTCCTTCTGTCCACGCTAAAATCTCGGCCTGTCTCTCCAACACCTTCTCGTGACTGTCTAGCCATCAGGTTCCACATGGCTCAAATCAGGTTCTTATTCTCCACCCATGAGGAGTTCCGGGGGACAGTCAGGGGACAGGGAGAAGGGGGCAGTTGGATGAGGCAGAGATTAACGTCAGCTTCCCACTCTCTTTATCTTTAAAAAATGCTAGTCGACAGTAGAATGACTGTCCTTGGGAACACAACGGGAAACCAGCTGGGGAACGAACAGGATTAAAGCAGCTCGGCTGCTACGGTTTACCTGCATCTTCTACATTCAGAGATACTCACTTGGAGTAAATGCCTTTCCTGTAGCTCAGGAAATCAGTAGTCACCTCAAAAGCAAAGCTAACGGGATTATGCTTCCCCACCGCTTCCACCATGCCTGGCTCATCGTACTGGAAGGAGACAATTCCAAGTGTTATTTACTTCTTGGTCAGCATCACTACAGGACAGACACCCCAGAAAGACAGACGTGGCCAAGCTGGGGTTGTGGATAAACCTCCCTTCCTCTTCTGAGCAAATGAGGAAACACACGGATGGCGGACCCTTCAGCCTGTTCAGACGGAGAGCAGCAGAGCTGGGCTCCCCAGGTAGGGCAAGGCCAGGCCTTGCCCACATCAATGGTCCAGCCTTGCTCCCAGGAGAGAGGAGACCAGCTCTGTCAGAGAGCTGCTAGCAGATCCTTCTGTTTCAGGCAAGCTCATTTGCCAGCAGCTAGAGTTGGCCATGGGACACTCCGTGACTGCAGAGGTTGTAGTGTGTTTTCTGACTGCCCTCCAGAGACTGCTGGAGTTTGCTGCAGGCATGACAGGCAAATTGGATAACGGGGAACGAAAGTGGGGAGCAGAGAAATAAACTTGAGCAGAATGAAGTAGTAGGTGCAACCCTCGTCCCTTCTGGATTAGCCTGTTGGGCAGTAAACACTTTCTGAGCCAGTACCTGTGACCTGTCTACCATACACAAAAGTGTTTTAAAAAGAAGGGAAACAAGCTATTTTCAGTCCTGCAGGCAGAATCGTGCAGAGAGGGTGGCTTGTTATTAAATACTAACAGCCAGGTTCTACAGCCTTGTTAGCATGCACAGCCCTGACCCACTTCCATGGCAAATATCAGTATGAATGAAGACAGCCTTGTCACGGTGAACTTTCTAAAACAATGGCACCCAGAGAAGTGCCCTGGACTCTCAGGAGAGGGCAGACGATAGCAAAACCTTTGTATAGTAACTTAGATGCCAAAAAATTCAGCTGAACCCAGGTACACCCAGGAAATTAGCTTCACTGGTGAAGCACAGAAAGAACATACTGGAAATACTCCAATGGTCTGAAAGTGCGTGGTGCATTCCCAGGGCCTCTCAAAGCCGGAGGGACTTACCAGGGTGATATTGACAACATCCTTGACAAATGCGATAGCCTTTTCGCGCTGGAACTTGCAGGTGCCGTTCTGTGCAAACACAAAGGAATCAACGTTAAGCCCAGGTTTGTCACCAGCACGTCCAGTGTTTGAATACGCTTCTGCTGCAATGACAAGAATACCTGAGCCCGGTAAGTATATGTATCCTCTCCTTGGATCCCTTTGTTGTACAGGATGTACTCAAAAGCTTGGCTTGGCAGGCCCCTGAAAAACACCGCAGTAAAACGGCGAGTTAGTTAGGGCAACAACATCGAACCTTCTGCAAAAATCAGTCCATGTGCTTTCTCTCAAAGGCTCCGCCACAGAGCTCAGACCACAGTCCAGACACATGGGCAGCAAGAGGACACATCCTGCTCTGCTAACAGCGCTGCACCTGGAAACATCACCCACCCTTCACATCCCAGCTACCACTCTCCTCCGGGGGCCCTCCTCACCCAGGTTCAGAGCCCTAAAGTCCCCAGCGGGCAGCTTGGGTGGGGTAAAGGAGCAAGGAATTCCCCTGGATTAGAAGAGCCCCCAGCAGCTGCAGAATCAGCCACTCCAGACTTATGCCACCCCCACCCCCGCCGGGGACCCTGGTACAGAGGGCACATCAGGGATATTTGTGGGGGAGGGAGACGTGGCTGGGCCGTTCCTTGGCTGCCAAACTGCCCACAGAGAAGCAAGTTAAAGCAGCCCCTCAGTCTAACCTGCGCTGGGAGAAGAACAGGCCCCAGCAGCTCCAACACACAGAAGGCACAAAGCTGTCTTTGCCACCCAAGCCCGGTCCCTGTGTGGCACAGTGCAGCGCTGGGGCATGGAGAATTTGGCCCTCAGGCTGCAAGACCTTTTCGGGGTGCCTGTGGCCAGGAGGCTCTTGCCTGTGATGCCGGGGCTGCACAAGAAGAGGCTGGCAAGTTGATCTCCAGCCCTGAGCAGGGAGCTGCTCTTGGCCCTCCCCTCCATCCCCCGCCAGAACAAACTGACAAAGGCAACGAGAGGGGCCAGAGGGGGGTGTTGCTCAGCCCCCTGCAGCAATTCTCTGACAACGTGTTCACAGGAAGACAAGGACTGGCCACGAGAATGTCCCGCAGATGGTGCCAGTACATGGTCTTGTACGACGAAGGTGCTTGTGCACTTCAGAGAGGCAGTGGATTTTAAAAGGGCTTTTTTCTGCTGCTTTCACTTTCAGAAAGCCAGTGGAGTTTCCGGAAGGCGAAGCAGAGGTACCTGTGGGACCTTCTGGTCTACACTCCACACAGACCCTCGCTGACAAACGTCATCCAGATGCAGAGAAATGCCAATGTCTTGCTCACTTTCCCCTGCAGCGTCCAGCTCCCAGGAACTGTCACGTTACTGATGCAGCCAAACAGCCGGAGGGAGAGAAACTCTGAGTGTTGGGAAACGTTTGGTGAAGCCCAACAAACTCCACACGTCACATATTCCAGAAAGGTCACAATTCTAGATCCCCAGTAAGTCTTGAAGGTTGTAACCTACAAGTGCCAGGCTCCCTTATCTCTAGTAGCTCCCAACTTATGCTACTTACCCACTGCATCCATGGTTATTGAAGTCCTGAGCACAGTCGACCAATTGTTGCTCTGCCTAGAGAAATACTTTGAATCAGTGCATATTCAGAAGAGCAACCTCTTCCTCTCTCCATCATTTAAAATACAAACTCCATGGCAGACAGCTTCACACTTACTGCACACCAGTGGGTGTTCATCGTGTGCGATCGGGCATTGCTAGACTGTTTCAGAGCCAGGTCACTGCTGTGTGCTCTCATGTCACTGATGGGGATCAGCACCAGCTACGTTACAGGAAGGCGCAAGGAACCCCGCAGCAGGCAGCTATGGGATAACTGGCCTGCAGGGAATGTTCCTCCCAGCCCCTATAGCTGGAGGTTGGCTCATGCCCAGAGCAGGATGGTTTAGATCCCTTCCTGTGCTCTTGTTTATTTTCAGTACTTGCTGTGACTGCTCTGGATTGTCTGTTATCCATGCAGCTATCGATAGATAAATTAGATCATCTGGTTCTCCTTAATCCACTGTTTTATTGTGGCACTCTAGACAAGGACAGACGCCCCGCAGCGAGGACAGCCATACCCGCTCCCGAGCGGG